>BRDA01060292.1:0-11707 GCA_036984385.1 Crenuchus spilurus
GCTGCTCACTTACATCTACTACTAGCAATGATCGGACTGAAGCTCTAATGCTACTGCATTTACTGCATGTCAGATTTAACTAAGGATGTAAATCTATATCAGTAGTTTGATCAGAGGAGGATGGATCCCCTTTGTGAGTCTGGTTCCTCCCAAGGTTTCTTCCTCCAGCCTTGAGGGAGTTTTTCGTTGCCACTGTTGCCTCGGCTTGCTCACATCGGGCTTAGAATCAAATAGTCTGATATTAAATATGTAAAGCTGCTTTGTGACAACGTCCATTGTAAAAAGCGCTATATAAATACATTTTGATTGATTGATTGTTTTATATTCAATTAATGTATGATAATAATAATCGTTTGTGGCAGCCCTAGTATAAGTATAAAGTCATCCTAAAAATATAACCTTCATCTATTTAACAATATTAAGTAGCATCTCCATGGGGTCTGTTAAACTCATGAGAACCATTCACATCAGACATGTGTAGAATATAGGGGAAGTAATGCAGTTCTGTTGGTAAGAATGGTCCAACATTCACCTTGAAGGCTGCAGAGGTCTGATCTTCAACAACTTTTTCTACCATCACTTCAAACATAATAACCCATCATTTGGTCTCTTGCTGAACTCTTACCTACATTCACGTATTGACCTTTTCATCCTTTTTACCTCCGTACTGAGACCCACCCAGCCTAGTCATAACCCTTCATATCCATCATGGACTGATTAGTATTCTGTTTTTGAATGTATTGCTTATTTTTGCCTTGTTTTGCTGTCTGGTGTGACCGCAGGAGAATGGATTCTTTATTTCAGTCTTGGTTCCTCTCGAGGTTTCTACCTTTTCTGTGGCTTGCTCACTAGGGGCTTAGACTAGGACATCTGCACTGGGACTGGTAAGAAGAGCTACACAAATACATCGGAAAGGAAGTCAACTGAATGAAGATGGAGGTTAGCATGGTCCTCTTTGAATTTCCGGTGTTCAGCAAGAAACAAGGGATGTGTAGGAGTTTCTGATGGAAAGACTTGAAGTTTCACATCTGTGAAAAAGAAAAATTTAGTGTCAGAACAACGTTCACTCTCGCAATAAAACATCACCTATGTCTCAGCTATAGGAGATCAACCTGACTGAAAAATGACTGACAGTCTCTTTCATTCCTCTAACCATCAAAGTGTACCATCTACACATATGGAACTACAGAACAACAAAGGATACACTGGCACAATGAAAGGTTGCCATCCCACGGTGCGTCGATTGGCACAGTGATGACGTGTCGATTTGATTGAAATGAGCTTTGTGTGGTACGACTAATCTCACCCTGGAAACAAACGCCATCGCACTTTCTCATTCATCCATTCTGTATCTGAGCCTTGCTCACTCCGCCTCTGATTCCCTGCTTCAGGGAGAGAGTGACAGCGAACGAAGACAGATTAGCAGCTACTTATAGTCAGCCTGTTGTTAGCAGGAGTGGAAGGAGCCACAGGGTACTGACTGAGCTGAGAGAATTCAGCTGTGGCCTGCAGGAACAGAAAGTGCTAAAAGATGTGCTGATATCTACGTAGGGTTGGTGACTGTCTCCAAGCTAAAGATACAATTTCTGAACCACGCGTTGCATTCTGATGTACAATACACTCAGTGGCCACTTCCTTAGTAACACATAACTTGTATCTCCACTCACTGTTCACTGAGCATACAGGTGCACTTTGTAGTTCTACAATTACAGACTGTAGTCCATCTGTTTCTCAGACAGTCACCAACCCTACGTAGATATCAGCACAACACATACTGGCCAAAAGTTTTTGAACGCCACAATTTTTCCAGTTTTGTATGTAAAATGATTGAGTTTAATGAGTTAAATAAGAACTAAAGGAATCAATTTATAGACCAAAATGTATCTAAACTTTGGACACAAAGCAGCACCTTTGTCAGATATAACAGCTGAACACACTCGTGACATTCTTTCTACAGTAGACATCAAATTTTCTTCAGACAGTTCTTCACAAATCTGCTGCAGAACGTCACATAAATGTTGGCACTTGTAGGTTTACTTTGCTGTTCACTTCATCCCAAATCAGCTGGATGAGGTTTAAGTCTGGAGACTGTGCTCCACTACATGTTTTCAAGCTGACCATCTTGTTGTTTTTTTTCCTGAGGTAGTTCTGGCAGAGCTTGGACTTATGTTTTGGGTCATTATCTTGTTGTAGGAGGAACCCAGTGTAGGATGAATTCAGTTTTGGGTAGCTTTACTTTTCTTAAACCTCTGGCAGTTCATCACTTACCTTTATACCATTTCAAGCAGTTCATTGGACTTGAATGACTTGAACTGCAATAAATGTCTGGATAAATCGTTGTGTTCTAAATCTTTTTGGCCTGTAGTGTATGGTCAATAGAGCTAAAATGCACAATAAATTGAAATATAATGAAGAGACAAGTAAGTGTATTTGGGATGATTTTGAGTGTGTTGTTTTGGATTTCTTATGTGACAGGACTTCCTGAGTAGTCTCTGAACTAAGTGAGATGTCCCACTGGCAAAGGCAGATTACCAATCTATAGCCATAATGTATGTCCATGAACAACTCTTACCAACACACAGCCCTAGTTTTCCAATGTAGAAGTGATCATATTTTCTTTATGAGTACTCAGTTCACCTCAGAAATGTACCTAATGTATCCCAAAAAAAAATAGGGTCATCAACCAGGTCATATCACGTCCAAATTAGCAACTGTTTTCTCTTTGAGAGGGAAATGAATGATGGAAATACTCAATCCTTATACAATCATTGGTTGAATACATGGCCTGAACTTGTAGACTGTTTGTCTATATCAGTCAGCAGTCAGCTTACTGCCCTGCTATTTAAGTCAGTTGAGTATTTTGACAAAACAAGTTCAAGCAAAGGGTCAGTCATTATGAATCCAAACAGAACCTGAATTCTTATTTAAGAAAAGCTGGAAAGACTTGTCTGCTGGCTGTCTTCCAAAGCATTTACTGTCCCGTTCCTGAGCAGACACAACACTGACCTGCCATCCACTCTATAGCTTCAGCCAAATGTGCTAATCTAGACTAGAACTATTCTGAACCCTCTAATCTACGACTCTGCCACCAGCTTTTAGCAAACGAATGCTATAAATGTGTGATTACAGCCTTCAAGGTGTCATCTTATACCAAATAAATGGACTTTGTGCAGAAAAACTCAATTAACATTATATAACAAGTCATCTCGAAGGCCAGTATCTCTTATGTTTTGTTCTAATTTAGACCCAATATTATTACAGACATAGTTCATTCACATTGGCTTCCCAACTAAATCTTCATCTCCATAGGAAATACATGCTATGGCTGCTTCGGCTGCAGTTAGCACCTAATGGTGAGATAACACAATGTGTTCATATGTCATGTTGTTGGAATTAAGTGAGATTTAACAGTGGGTGGATGTGAGAGAGATCACAGCCCAAGCCTGAATAAGTGCACCAGACTACCAGCAACATTGACTGTAAGGACACTTGGGTTCCACCAGAGAAAGATAGACTTCCAGAACAACAGAAGTGACAGAAACCAGCTGACCGTGGCTTAATCACAATGCAGCTTTCATAAACCAATAAGCATAAACACGCCTGAGATTCCTCCATGTTGCTGGAAGCACAAACACTTGCCTACATTTTTAATGTCTTTTTGATGTTTTGGAAATATCCACCAGACATCTCTTTTAACTCATTAACCATTAAATGGTTAGTGGTAGTTCTTGTTTTGTTATGAAGTTTCTTTGCTTTTACTAATTACAGGTCTGCGTTTGAGTAAAATGAACATTTATGTTTTATTCTATAATCTATTTTCAACATTTCTAAAAAAAAATCTAATCAGAATATTCTGATTTAGAGTAATTATTTACAGAAAACGATTGAAAGATCCAAATAAGAATACAGATGGAGTGTTTTCAGATCTTCAATTATACAATGACTCTACCCTGTGCCCGTTGAGGGTGTAGAGGACCGTGACCCTGATCAGGATTAAGCGGATAAGATAATAGATAGATGGACTCAGTTTAAAACAAAGTAATGCTGTTAACTTAGAAGCAGTTCTGAAATGAAAATTTGGTGGAATAAAGCCCAATTCCAGTTTTTCACTGCTTTTCATTGTTGTTGGCTGTCTTTGTATCAAAAAGCAGAAAAGCAGCTTGACTTTGTTGGATGGCTTGAGCCCTGTTAGGATTGGATTAGTTTATTGTCTGTTTTTATCATTTTACAGGTCTCCTCAGTGTTGAACCTCCTGTATTCCGACAGCATTAAAATAGCTACAGTGTCTGTCACATGATAATATGATCACATTTCATTTGTACCTGTAGCTGTGATTATAATCACTCCTTTAATGAGTCTGTATTATGCTTTAATAAGTCTTTCTTATGGATTTTTGTTTATTTTACCTCCACATAATGTGCAGGGAGAGTATAGAGTGGAAGATCTTCCATGCAGATTAAATAGATTACTGAATGACTCTTCAAAAGCTTTCATATGTGTTGGTTTGTGGTTGGTGAAGATTTTGTGCTAAATCTGTTCAGGGTGGCATCTACAGAGACAATAGATAATTCAGTCAAAGGAGGAGAAAAACACAGACATGGTGGATCTGGATGGGAATAAAATCACAAAAGGAGCTCATGTATTAGAAGATGGTGCCCTAGAACTTCCATGTACATTTAATCACATCTCAGTATGTCTTTGTAGACAATGAACATGTACTAAACATAATCTTAGGTTCAGCAGAATCTCACAGCTTGTTTAATTAAGCCATGAGTGATAAATCATTTGGAGAAGATTGCAGCATGCATTTGCTGTTTGTTTCTAACAGCAGGAACAGTTCTGTAATTGTGGTTCTTGGTTGTCATCGGTTTGTGTTGTGGTTTGAGATCCAGTCTGTAGAACATGTTCAATCACCCATTGGGTCTTTATTTATTTATTGATTTGCAGAACTGAAGGCAGGCAGAGGCAGTCTAACGAAGCACGTCCCTGAAATATCACTTCGCACACCTCCTCTGTGGACCTGAATCTTTGCAGGAGCACATTAGAGACCCAAGTGGCTTGTTGTACTGAGCGGCTTTCCAAAGCGAGGTTACGTATGCCGTATGCGCTCAGACAGACAGGCTGAGATTTTTCCAAATTTAAAACAGTTTATTTATTTTATTTTTCCCGCTCTGTCCTTGCTTCCTACACCGGGGCCCCGCAGCAACGAATTCGTCCAGGGATTTACTGCAGTGGCTGAATGCTGCATGGTGCCCGGAGACATATTCAAAGCAAGAACTTCTTTCTGTTCTTCATGGCGAGGATGAAAGAAGCCTGTGTTAGGCTTCACATTCCTCTTAATGTGATTCACCATGGGTCGGGACACATGCTCACAGGCCAGCCGGAATCAAGGCTCCTTCAAAAAGAGCCTCTCTGTTATCAACGCGCTGGCCTAGAGCGGCCTGTCCTAGCAGATTGAGGCGTTGGCTCAAAGAAACTTCAGATATGGCAAGAGTAGTGATCACTGAACAGTCCTATGGGATATGCTTGTACAAGCACGGTCACTTGAGAATCTCTGAAAGGATCTCTGAAAGGAGGTTTGGTGACTATTGCGCTAAAGTTGTTCTCCTAACCCTGGTCCTTTTTGCATATTCTAACTGATCCTAGTACCACATTCAAATGGAGAATCTACTCAGTTAGTAAGTTCTGAACTTGATGAGTGGGCAGCACTCAATGACCTTTAGCCAGTTAGCCAATACATTTAAATTTCATTTCTTTAGTTTAGCATTGGATCTGCATGGCTAGCATTGCTTACAAATACTCCAACTCAATAGTCACCAAAGCAGTCCAGACGTTTTTCTGAAAATATCACCAAAACATCTCTAAATCCAGGTGTTAATGGAGTTGTCGCAGACTAGTGGATGTGGTTTAGGACAGAGTATGGCAAAAACTTGTGTAGCAGAATGCTGCGTCGGCCATCTTAGAGCAGGAAGTGCTAAGCTTCCCTTAGGAAAAGAGTAATAAATGACTTGACTGGAGCAGATATGCTAGAGTTGGGAAAACATCTAAAATATGCAAAGCTACAGTTGAGAGGCTACATCGTGTAGAGGGTCATTATGGACAATTGATGATTTTAATGGTCCTGGAGTGATGGATCTTTTGTCATGAAACAGATTAAGACAAAATTAAACAGTCCTTGAAGGTCACCTGCTCATCAAATGGGGAACATAACTAAAGCTCTAGGTCTCAATGTCATCAAAGATAACGGAGATACGCCAGCGAACATGTTTTAACACTGGACTGTGATTTATTGCCATCATTGAACATGTTCCCACCTACAGAGACATTCGTGAGGAAGATGTTCTTATTATAAGTCAAATGGCATAGTGAGACCACCAGCAAAACCGTCCTGTTCCTTCGAGGGATTCGTAGACTAGCCTTCATCAAACATGCTAACTTTATCTCTAATGATAAATGAATGCTAGTAGGGTGCCAGTTAGCATGGCACAGATCAGATCATGCTAAATGATGCCCGCTAGCTTTCATTCATCATTAGTTACATTAGCATTTTTGGGTGAAGTACTCCTTTAACCCCTTGCTGGCAGGCTGGAGAGACTCCTCACTGGTGCTTTGGTCATTAATCATCCACCAGACAGATACAGTGAAGGTGACTTTCTCAGGCTATGTGCCGTATTTTATCAGAAATATGGGAGTCTTTGCAGTGTCCAGATTAGTTCTGGACCTGGGTTTTCATTTAAATTAGCAGAAACATTTTTAGGCCAGGAGTTGATGAGGGTTCAGAAAGCGTGGAGTTGTTTTGAAGCTGACTAATGCCAAGAAGGCTGCAGAGAGAGATATACACTCACTGGCCCACTGGCCACATCATTAGGTACACATAACTTACATATAACATCACTGTCCATTTTAGCTTCAATGATCATATAGGTGCACTTTGTAGTCCATCTGTTTCTCTGTGTCCTTTGTTCACTCTGTTCTTCAATGGTTAGGACCTCAACAGAGCTTCTGGATCATTCTCAGTGACACTGACGTGGTGGTGGTGTGTTAGTGTGTGTTAGAGTGGGCAGAGCTGCTAATGTTTTAAACACCTCAGTGCACCAATCAGCCAACAGCATCACCAATGAAGGACTAGAGGACCAACACACACTGTGCATCAACAGTCTCTGACTTGACATCTACAAGGTGGACCAACAAGGTAAGTGTGTCTAATAAGGTGGACAGTGAGTGGACAGTGTGTAAAATCTCCAGCAGCTCACACACTAACACACCACCACCACCACGTCAGTGTCACTGCAAACCTGAGAATGAAGGAAGCTAACACTGTGCACCCAGATGGTCAGTGGAGCTAGAATGGACAGTGAGTGTAGATATAAGCTGTGTGCACCTAATGAAGATATTTAAAGGGTAAATCAAGTAAAAGCAATTTAACAGCTCTGCAGCTCAAGGTAGTTTCACATGTATTCACACCCAGATATGCTCACACTTATTAGTGTAACTGTAGGTGAGCCTTCATTAACTGGGATCTGAACCAGTGATGTTAGAAGCACACTTACCACACACACTTTCCGCTGGACAGCCACACTGGCCTGAATCAGCATCTGGAGCATTTGTTTCATAGCAGGGATAACAAATCACTGAGGTAATGAGCTTTTAATGAAAACCCACACACACACACAGGCAGGACCTCAATTTGGGATGATGCAGTTGGCTGGTTATAGTTGGGCCAATTTTGTCCCAAAACAGACATTTCTCATGCAGTGTTGTACTGGCCCCAAAGTTCATAAGCCTAGTATAGCCAGGCCATGAGTATTGACCCACTTGTTCTTTCCTTAACAGTGGCTTAGTTGGGCCCGTATTTGGTCCATATTTGCTTGCTATCTGGGTTTTAACTAAAGGTGGTGTATTTATTGGGTAAATTTATTCCTTTTTTCAGGTCTAGAATATCACATAGCAAGAAAGTGGACACGTCCAGTACAGGACACTGATCCATAAACAGAGTGATTAGAGTGAGAGGACTTCGGGTCTTACGGGAGACACTGGTGTGTGATTAGCGTCAGACGGTCTAGCAGCCCAGACTGTGTGTGTGTGTGTGTGTGTGTGTGTGTGTGTTTATCTCTTTCTTGGGCTCAGATGTCCCCTGGATGATGAAATTATGTGACGATATGGGCTCATTTGGATTCATTCTGCAAGGAAAACGGCTTTTTATTTGAACAAAACTCAGCTTTTATTAGAAAAGAGGCTAATGAGAATCATTTCGATGTCATGGATGCATGTTTTATAGATACAATAATGATGGAAATGCATGTCATGTGACTGCTGTTTTTCATGACGGTGTAACGATGAAGAAATTCTGTCATACTATTATTTTATTAAAAGAATAAATCCTGATATTAGAGTAAAGAGATATAAGACAACTGCTAGTGTCATTATGTGAGCAGAGTGTTCTACTTAAAATACAGCAACAAGATTACAGATTAAGATTAGGATTACTCTGAACACCCAGAAACCATATTTACAGATTTCTCAATTTACCTCAGATGAGACCAAATGTTGCTTCTGTTCTTTAGAACTGGAGCATTGCTAACAAACACTAGAACTCAATAGTCACCTAAATAGCTCAGTAATTTCTGTAAAACTACGATCAATACATCTCTCAAAGCTCATCCTAGACTAGTGGATGTGATTTAGGACCCAGAATGATGAGCTGTGAACAAACACACAGGCTATGTTCAGAGAGCCCAAATCTGATTTTTGGTCTGGATTTGGATTGTATCCAGAATGATTTTTGGTAGTCTGGACGGTCAAAATCCACATGAAATCTGATTTTTAATAATCTGATCCAAGCCACATGTGGAGGTGGTTTGAAATCTGATTAGTCAAATTTGTACAGATCTGTCTCAGGCTGGATGCTCCGTTGCTCGGATTTCTAAGTGTCTCTTGCATCATCACAATGCAACAAAAATCAACATGTCAAACCCAGACTGATGGAAGTGTGTGCATCCAAGAAGCATCCCAGGTTGCCAGGTCCCGAAAAACTCTCCAGCCCACTGTCTGACAGAAGGTCACTCTACACTAACCCAAAATTTAAAGACTCTAATCACACACACTTGATGAAGTTATAATAGCATTTTATTACTCTTAAGTCTTATTTTAGTCTAATTGTCATATATATTTTCAGATCCCAATACACTGTTTTCTTTTAATATTAGAACGTTTACCTAAGGCATCTCCAACACTAATTTTCTAGTGTGTTACTCTCTAGTAGTCCAAAAACCAACACCACATCACCCACCAATTTTACCCAGGGGTGCATTAAAATAAATACCACAATTTTGCGGGGGAAAATCGCAAACCTTGCAACGCTGAAGCCAGCGTGGATGTAATGTAAATCCAAACAGACAGACTTGCAATGTGTGGACAGACAAATCAGATCCGATCACTTACTAACAACAGTGTGAACAGTTTTCTCAGCAGATCTCATTTGAGAAACATCCAGTTTGCTTGCAGTCTGAACGTAGCCTTAGATTATTTTTATTGATTCTTATATACACCTAAGCTGCAAGATGCAATACAAAATATGCCACAATATTTATTATTTATGACAAGTTAAAATCACTTTAAATGCACTAAATCAAAAATAAACGGGATAATACTATCATTTTATTCATCAGACATCTATAATATGCTCAAAAAAGCATATTTCATTATTGTAAAGCTCATCATCACAAAAACTTACACTAGATCAGCACTTCCTGGTCTAAGATGGCCGACACAGCATTCGGCTACACAAGTTTTTGTTATAGTTTAAAGCTCACAGTAAGTCTGTCTGTGTCCAAAACAACATCCACCAGTCTGAGACCATCACTAACATCTGGATGAGCTCTGATTTAGGTTTTTGACAGAAACAACTGGTTTGTTCATGTGACAGTTGAGTTGTTGTGTTTGTTAGCGGTATTAGCCTCACAGCCACAGTTCTAATTTGGACTCTAGAAATGTCTCAGATGATGAACAAATCTATTAATATGATTTCTGGGAGACAGTTCAGTTTGTTTGACACCTAGATCAACACCTGGTTTTTGATGTGTCTGAGGAAGAAAGATAAAGAAGAACCAGAGGAGAGAAGAGGGGAAATGAAGGGAGAGAAGATGACAGTTAGTTGCAATCTCAGGATGTGTGCTGGAGGATTGTGGGTAGGACAGTGTCTCCATTGCCATCCCATCAGGGAAATACTATATGCTCCCTCTCTCTGTCTCTCTCTCTGTCTCTCTCTCTCTCTGTCTCTCTCTCTCTCACTCTGCCCTCGTCTTTGCCTGAAGCGTTAAAGCACTTTCTTCTGCCTGGTTTGAGGTGTGTGTGTGTTTGTGTGTTGAGCTGATCTGATTTGTCTTACACTCGAGTGTTTAGACTCTGCGCTTTTCCTGACAAGATCATAACTCATTTTGAAAGACCAAAAGTGGCCGGAAGATAAACTTTTAGATGAACAGACCCCCCCCACTTCAATGATGTCATTATGACTGTGATGGGTGGGGTTTCACTGTATTTGCTGGATTTTCTGTTGTATTTGGTGTTGTATTGGGTGGGGCCTGGGCTGTATTAGGTGGGTTTGAGCTGTATTGGGTGGGTCTTGGGTAGGGCTGGGACGATATGGCCTAAAATCAATATTGCAATATATTGAGCAGTTGACCTCGATAACGATAAATGGACGATAATACTAATACACACATACCCCAAAAATAAAGAATGTGTTAGGCCAACATAAATACTTCACAGCCAGTTATATTGATGGTACAATTCCCTTTTTATTACAACTTTAATTCACTTTAAAGCATAAATAAATGAAAAGACACCATTAACCTCATCAATACACTCACTCCTGATGTGGTATTTAGAATCAAAAAGGTCCTGGTTTGTATGTTTACGGTCAATATGCTTTCTAATGTTGCATCTGTTCATAAGAACTTTGCACATAGGACATTTTTCCCAGACAGCAGATCTCACATGAACTCTTCTTTTGAGTGCATAATTTCCCAGGTCGTCTTCTGCCCTGAGTGGACATGGCTTGGCACTGGATGGACACTGCTTGGTACTGGGTTTTACACTGGGTGGGCACAGATCTGCACTGGGTGCATGCAGCTTTACACTGGGTGGGCACGGCTTGGTACTGGGTGTGCATGGCTCAGCACTAGGTGGGCATCACCTGGGACTTGTAGAGCATGGCTTTGAAAGTCTTCTTTACGCAGCACGACTGACTGACAGTATATGCAGTGGTAATGGAGTTGTGTCCTGCACCCTAAGCCACATCAGTGAATAGTGTATCCTGAAACAGGAGAAAATAAATTCTATAAAGTGTGGGACCATAAAAAATAATTGTAGGTCTCTGAAAGGCTTAGTAATGACAGTAACCGGCTTTTGACACAACAGTACAACATAAATTGTACAATATGTACAATATCTCAACAGTAAACTCCGAATTAGTATAAATATATTAATATATGTAGCAATCTATAACATGTATAACATGTTAAATACAACATGACAACACAGTTTTCGGCCAATGACAGTAATGATTCGGAAAGTCTCTGGATGTTAATAAAAAATACCAGGGTGTGAAATATCTTAAATAAAAGAGGACAAAGTCCTATGTGATAAGTGACTACACCGAATCCCACGTCCTGTGTTGAGGTAATGGTGACGTATATGACAGTCAGTC
>BRDA01060297.1:9642-23958 GCA_036984385.1 Crenuchus spilurus
TATATATATATATATATATAATTAGTATCTCTTCTATTTATCTGGTAAAAAAAAAAGCAAAAAAAAAAAAAAAACAGATAGTAAACCAGTTCAACAGTATTAAAAATTATAACAAATTATACACAATTGTATTGTATCACAGACATGGTCAACCACAGAAGATTAAGCTGACCATATTTTTTATGCCTCAGAGACTTTTTGTATTGGACTGAGGATGCATAGTAAAAGTGGTCTTGAAATAATCTATGCATTTGTATTCTCTTTGTAATTTTCATTTTATGGATAAAATATTTACCAAAATGAAAAGCTTAAATATGTATCAAATAGCTGTCTTTGTAATAATATATCTGCTTGTTACATACTACTTTAAGTTGACCACTCTCATTTAGCAAATGATTCACAGGAAAAATTTGCACCCGCACCAGTTTCTTTAAATAGATAAAAGTAGGAAGATAAAGTAGTAGATAAAAGACCAGAAGAATGTGTGATTTTGGAAGTTTGCTAGTTTGATTGGTAATTGTATAAGGACACTGCAGCAGAAAGTTCAGACCACCAGGTTTATAAAATAAAATGTTTGGTATAATATTCCATTGGCTATGCTGTTTTTTTTTAATTGAGTTTACTTTAGTTATTTTTATGTAATGTTGTAAAGTCCAGGACATTTTGTTCAGAATCCTTTATTTTTTATATATTTTTAAATATATATGTTTAATTTGCTTGTTTTGTCCAAGTAAAACAATAATATTTATCAAGAGGACCACAGAAGGCATATATATATATATATATATATATATATAAGGTTATATTTAGAGAGGTGAAAATGTAAGAGGCATGAGAAAGGCCCTCAGTAAGTTGATAAAGCCCTACCTTGGAGACTGAGATTTCTTGCTAAACACAAATTAAATTTATTCTCGATGGAATCAGTCATCGTTTTAACATTTGGAATTCTTCATAAGCTTAATGTCAGGATAGGTGATTGTACCTTATACAGGAATTTCATACACTTTAATTTGATTGCATAACCTTAAAACTGGTATTTCACATTTATTAATATTTAATGTCAGTCCTGAATCATTTGAAAATTAATTATTATATTTAAAGCTTCAGAGATTTCATTTACATATTCAAGAAAGGCTGTGCTGTCATCAGTCAGCTATGAAATGTTTACTTTTTCTGGGTAACTGTTATTCTTCTGAACTGACTCTCGTTAACCATCACGTGCAAAATCTCAGATGTTAACAGCAACAGTAAAGTGGTGTTGTTCCCTGAAGAAGTTTTATTGTACCTCCCTGTACAAATCTATTATTTTAGCACTAATGAAAAAGGTCAGATTGAAAAAAATCATAAAGATTTATGAATGTATGACTAATTCTGTCAAATGTTTTTTGAAAATCTAAAAAAAAGGGTTGCCATTAAGCAAGCTCTGCAGTAAGCAGGTGTAGAACGAGGCTGGTGTTATTTGAAATATGACAATCCTTCAGAAAACCTGATTGGCATTTATTACTGAGCTTATTCATTTTGTGTTTTAAAATTTCCAGAATTTAGCATTTGTTGTGAAACAGTGTTACTGGACATCAGTTATCAATAAGCAGATGATCCTTATTTGGCTTGGGATTTAATGTTTTGGGATTTGTATGTTTTAATGAAGGGGTGGTGCACACACTTTTTCAGCATGCAAGCTACTTATCTCATAACTAAGTCAAAATGATATACCTACTACAAAAACGCAAGACATATATTTATAAATATATTGATTTTATGAATTTATGTGTACAATGTATGCTGGTGTACCTTGAATAACTACATGAACCCTTATTACACAATATGACTGTGTACATGTTTTGTCATTAGCCTGCTTTACTCTGATGACTTGCAGTGAATGGAATCAGTGAGGGATGCATAGTCTGGACAGTAGTTGCTGTCCAAGCAAACCTCCAAATGATCATCAGTCATAGTGGATTTAATGGACTTAATGATCTTCATGTGTGAAAAGGCTGACTCACATAAATAAGTGGAGCTAGCTAGTGTTTTGCAGCACTTAAGCAGTAATTCTCAATTATTTTGACAATAGTTAAACTTAGAGGCATGTAAATGGTGGCTTATCACAGACTGGTAGACAGATACAGACTCAAATGTTAATGTTTTAATATAAAACGTGATATTAAAATATGTCTGGCTGACGTGACACAGACACAACAAACACTCAACATGACGACATATTACAGTGGCAGGTGAATGTGTACTGTTGTGTGATGGAGTAATAGCGGGGACGGCCAATCACATGTTAGCAAGAAATGGCACAGCCAATCGATGAGCTTGTGGCGGTCTAAAGTGAAATATGATACAGACTGAGCAGCTTGGATTTCTGCTTGGCCCGAGTGCTCGACTCGTTTCCTTATATGTCTATCAAGTTACAAATTTTATAGAGGTACTTGATCTAGGCTGGCTGGAGTTTGTTGATCATGAGCGCTGCAGATTAAGTGGCTCTGGATCACATTCCTCCTGGATGAACGCTGAAACATTTAATCTCTGATCTTATGGACAAATCTCAGACAACGTCTAACTGGGTTGGCCAAAACATGTTCACAAGCTTTCAATTTGTTCTAACATGGAAGGTTTTTTAAGCAATAAAGAAACAAATGAACAAAATAAAATTTAAAAAGGGAGTTGTATAAGGTTCAATCTTGCAATAGAGTTCAAACTTGTAAAGTTTATGTTCCTTTTGTTGAGTTTGAATCTTGTTGTTCGATTCAATTTCAGTTCTGTTGGCTGCTCTGTTGACTGATTCGATTCCACTTCTCTTTCTGACTCCAGATTTGGACTGCTTCTTTCTCTGTGTGCATAGCTTTTAAATTGCTCATTGGTTCAGGATTGAGTGTCAGAACCTTTTGATTGGGTCCTTTGAAGTCTGGAGTGGTGCTTAGTTATTAGGGCCCACCCTTTATGTGCTCTTACATTTGATCAATCCAAAGAGGGTTCCAGAAATACAATCCAATATTTTGATCACTGACTGATTTAGCAATCTAGCATAAAGGATGACCATTGTGAATTAAACACAATTAAATAAAAGCTTGGTAGTTTGATCTATAGTTTTCTTTGTGGAGGATTCTATGACCAAGCATAATCAGTAAACACATATTGTGAATTCACGCCGGCGTGACCAAAATGGCGTCTTTGGACATTTTGACTTAATGTAAACAAACAAATACTTTATTCACCATGACTTCATTTCGGTTTGAGGCAGCACACCTGGCACTATGTATATGCATCTCAGTGAGTGACTTTGTTTTCTCAGGGGGAGGGGGGGATGAGTCACACTGAGATAACCACACACATAAACAAACCCTGAGGAGACCAACTTCCCCACCCCACCCCCTCGGCTCCAAAAATTAAACAAGAATTCATTCTTTGTCAGTTCATTTGGCTTTTTTTTTACATTTTGTAAATATTACAGTTGCAAATACGAAGGAGAAAATAACATTTTGTTTTTTTAAATAAAACACAATTTTGCATTAACAATGGCACCAAACATTAAAAGAAATAAATACATGCATGTAAAGCAGAACACATTATTGTTCTTTGGGGAGTACACTACCCAGTTTCTATTAACCTTTTCTCCATTTTGAAGAATTTTGAACTGGAGGCTGGAATGAAAGGCTCTTCCATTGTGTCCCTTTTGAAAATTTAAATCAGGGCTGACTTTGAAAGGACCTCTCTGCACAATTTTTACACAATGAGTATCTAAAATGTCTGCCAGCCAAAGGATTAATTGGAGGGGGCACATATGTCTCTACAGTGTCACTTGCCTCTCAGTGTCAGGACTCACTCTGCCTTCAGAAGCTTGTTGGTCAGGGATGGGTGCTGTTACAGAGTCTACAGATCTGCTGGTTGATGGTTGATGTATGCTTGAACTGCAGGTAGATGATTGATCATCTTAATTTTCCTCCTGACCTTGAGCTCCTCCTTGCATGTATCTCAACTCAACTCAATTTTATTTATATAGCACTATGTCCTCTCTCTTTTACAAAAAAACAACAAAACGGTCTCATTCACCATTGCACACACAGTAGATGTTGTGTTTGATTAATGACAGATCTTATGCCACCACTGCTCTTTTAGTATGTTTATAGTTTACTCCGCGCATTTTCACTGAAGATGTGAAAAACAAATGAATATTTTTGTGATATTCTTTGTTCATTTATTTGATTTAAATCAACATTGTGAATAAATATTTTATTACTGTCTGTGTAATATATGCATGATGGAACATAAATGTGTAAATGAAGAGTTTGCAGTAATCTTTTCTTTGTAAACTGTATATGTTAATGAAGTTGCTTAGTAGGTAACTGGAGGGACAAATAACACAGGCTACTTTTCTCATTTGCTGTGCTTCAACGTCAGTCATCCTCGTTAAAGTATTATTTTCAGATTTAGATATGACATTCTGTTGGGTTTCATCAAATTCACGTTACCTGTAGCGTTTTAACTACACAATTACATACTTGTTGCTTCATAGTACATAAATTCAAAATTAACGTCCTGAAATACAGTATGCTAAAGTTGGCTAATATTTGGTTGATGACTTCTGGTGGCTAAAATAAACAGCAAGCCCTAAGTTAAGCATTAAAATTAACAACCAACTGTTATTTAAAATATTATCTGACCTGCAAGCGAGGCACGAGCATCATCTTGCTGCCTCTTCTTTTTTCTCTATCCTGCTCCTGACACTTGATGCCTTTTCAAGGACATGTCCAATCATAGGTGTTTCCCAAACTCTAGATTGAGGTACAGCAGGGGTGAGGGTGGGAAGCGTGGAGATGAGGGAGCAAGTCATAATTGAGCTGACCATAGGTAGCACTTTTCCACCAAAATAACTCATTCATTCATTCATTCATTATCACACCCGCTTATTCCTTATCAGGGTCGCGGTTAGTCCCCTTCCCCCTCACTGGGCGCAGGGCAGGGCATTACATCAATCAACTAAGCCCAGGACAGGGCGCCAATCCATCGCTGGGTGACACACAGACACACACACACACACACGTACCTATGGACAATTTAGAGTACCCAATTCACCTGATCCCCATGTTTTTGGACTGTGGGAGGAAACCGGAGTCCCCGGAGGAAACCCACGCAGACACGGGGAGAACATGGAAACTCCGCTCAGATGGGGACTCGAACCCAAGACCCCAGCGCTGAGAGGCGAACGTGCTAACCACTAAGCCACCGTGCCGCCCCCAAAATAACTCTGGTTCTTGAACTGGTGCCGTTCGGGCTTATGAGAACCTCGGTGCTTTTTAGTGAACCGGAGGTGTGGTAGGGGGGGGGGCACCATGAGGAGACTGAGATTCATCTTTGTGAAGATTAATCTTTTTCTCCAGCAAATGTGTACATGTAAAAAAAAAATACTTTTAAAAATATATACTTTTACATTTTGCAACATTTTGAGAATTTTGGGTAATTTAGAGAGATTTGGGGCTATTTGGAGTTTTGAACCAAAGTAGAACATATGTGCCATTTGGATACAGAATGGCACACTTGAAGATGTTATTACCAGTCTTTTGTTAATCTTAAATAGAATTATAAAGGTTATAGGTAACTTATTAAAATGTTGGATGTTTATGAACCAGTAGTTTGCATGAGGAGAATTACATGCCTTCCAGCACTGCGTCGTTAAAAAAACGTCCAGGCTGTTTTTTGAAATTACGTTCCATTTTAGTTAAAAGTGAAAGGTGAAAAACATCCTTTTCTAGTGGTTGAAAAGACATTTATGTGAAGACATATTTACAACGACCAGTTTAGGTTGAAAGTGAAAGGTGAAAAGACGTCTATTTCTAAGTGGTTGAAAGGACATTTATGTGAAGATGTGTAAGAAACAGCCAAAAAGATTTTTAATGCAATCACTGGGCCATTTTGTTTTGGAGATTTAATGACCAAATATAAGACAATTTTTTTTGCGCATGGGAAAAATCCTGTTGATTGAGGACGATACCATGTGGCAAAAATAATGTTTTATCAAGATTTAAAAATTTCCTCTTACTTTAAACTATTTTCAAAACATTCTTATTGAGAAGTTATTTTGGAAATAAAGGCACTGAGAAAAACGGAATTATTGTTAATAATTTGTGTTTAGGGCATTTGTGCTTATATGGCACCCAAATTGCTAACACCTGCAATACACACGCACGCACACAGACACACACAAACAGACAGACCTGCTTCATAACCAAGATGCTGTGCTCATTCCTGACATATTAATGATGGCTTAATAACTGCATCATAACTGCTATATAGCCCTCAGGTTAGGGTGACCAGACGTCTTCTTTTTCCCGGACACGTCCTACTTTTGAGACCTAAAAAAATGTCCGGGGGGTATTTCAAGATCATCCGGAATTTTGTTCAACCGCCTCAAACATAATACATGTACAGTGCATTGTGATTAGAATTGCCACTCCGTTCCATTCCAGGTTTCTCTGTATCGCAAATTAGTCACGCCCTTCTCTTCAAATCTATCTACTTTGCATTGTGTGTGTGTGTGTGAAGAAGACTGTGTGTGACTTGCATTGTGTGTGAAGGGCTTGCCAGTCTACCCCCGAGTGTTTACAAGCAAAAGCACGTGTCCGCTGGTTCTACGGCAATGCCGAAACGAAAGTGTATGTTTACGGAGGAGTTAAAGAAAAAATCCCGTGCTTTCGCCAGGGTCGTGATCCGTATGAGGCAGAGTGCTTGACGTGTAAGGCAGGCACTTATGTGTCTGTGGCAAATAAAGGTGCCAACAACCTGCAGGTGCACGTCAATTCACCAAAGCACGCGAAAGCAGCCAGAGCCAGGGGCGAGAGCTCTTCGGCTAAAGTCACAGATTTCTTTGTGACAAAGAAATTATTATTTTACTTAGTCTTTCACTATTACACTCAAAACATGTCAGTGTATGTTTTTGTTGGTGTACTATGTTGTTTTGTGCTGTTCAATAAATGCAATTTTTACACAGACACCATGTCATTTATGTCATATCATACACCGATGACCCCCCCCCCCCAAAAAAAAAAAAAAAAAGTCCTCCTTTTCAGAAACCCAAATCTGGTCACCCTATCTCAGGTTAATAAATGTTCATTTATCAATTTCATTAGTGAAGGAAACCTAGCTTCAGCTTAATGTTACCATACAAAAACACAACAAACACTGCCTGCCTGTGCACCATTCAAATGGACCAATTCACATTACAAACCCAGCTTGAGCCTCAGAAATCCTGTTTAACTCAGCTGCACAACTACAACATGCTAGCTGGGCTAACACTGACGAGCTAATTTGGCCTGAACATTAGCTGCTGGAAACTTAAGTTAACCTTTTAGATGATTAGCTTGACTAAACTTCAGTCAAACACACATTTCTGTTTTTTGTTTTTTTTTAAATAAATTATTCACTTACCAGTTCAAGTGTGTCAGTCGTTTCTATCTAATGTATGTTCGTGTTGTCCATTAGTCTCGTCTGTTAGTCTCGTCAGTTTTTCAAATCAAGCACCCGCCCTCCTCCTACTTGCCTCGCCCTCCTCCTACTTGCCGAATCACCTGCAAGCTGACTTCTGAATTTTTAGTGACCCATCAGTCACAAATCACTCTGGCAGTTACACTGCTATCACCCCAAATTTATATTTTGTGTGTGTGTGTGTGTGTGTGTCATAAAACAGGAGGAAAATACAGATAAATGTGAAAGAGCAGTGACATCACAAGTGATCTGTATAGTATTTAAACATATTGCAGCGCTACTGGCTTGTTGGACACGTGGAAGGCGCCGCTCTCTGTAAGCAGAGACTTTCACTGTAAATACGGTTCGGATGGTAAGGCAGTGTGTGTGAGAGTCCACGCCCGCTGTATATCATCCCTCACCTACATGTGATGCTGCTATTGGCGATGGTGTTGGTCTTCCTATAGTTGTCTAAGGTGAACGGTTTCTCCTTCACAAAGACATCACAATATATATATATATATATATATATATATATATATATATATATATATATATATATATATACACGCATTGATCACTTGCTTCATGAACGTAAGCCCAAGCCTAGACCCGTTAGTCGCTTTATATCACCCCCTTCTCACACTACTAAAGACACTATCGAGCCTAGGCAGTGTGATTATATGCGCCTTGTCCCTGAAGAAAAGCAGCGCCGCAGAAACGAAGGACTGTTTATACTGCGGACAACCCGGACACCTGGCCTTGAATTGCCCCTGCAAAAGTCGAGTCTTCACACCGGGAAAGCACATGGACCGTAATAGTCCATGTGCTAATATGGTGAGCCTGCCCACCATGGGCATCCTAGCTAAGTCCTTCTTGATTTCAGTTACTATATACTGCTCTAATGGGTATTTTTCTATTCCAGCACTGATCGACTCTGGAGCAGAAGGCAGCTTCATCCGACAGGATCTTGTCTCTCAACATCACATCCCCACACATACCCTGCCTATCACCTATCACATCACAGCCCTTGATGGAGATCCTTTGGGATCTGGACAGATCAACAAACAAACCCACCCCGTCCATATCACCACCAGTGCCACCCACCACAAACAAATTCAGTTTTTTATACTTGACTCTTCCAATTTTCCACTCATTCTAGGCCTTCCATGGTTAGAGAAACACAAGCCCATTATTTCCTGGAGGGATAAACATAAAATGGTCAACCTACTGTAGTAAACATTGCATAGAATACCCCAAACTATGTGTTTCCACAACCGCTATAGAAAGCCCTAGACAATCCCAGCGCATAGACATTCCCGAAGAATTCTTATGAATAATAAGAATATTCTTAAGTATTTGGCAACCCAGCAACCTATGATCTGCCTCCTCATTGCAAACATGACTGTACCATTGACTTTGTAGATGACTACAAAGACTGTCTTACCAAGAGCTAAAGCTTACCCTCTTACACAGGACGAAGAAAAAGTCATGAATCAGTACATTGATGAGGCCCTAGAACAGGGGATTATTCGACCCTCCACCTCACCCACCGCATCTGGATTCTTTTTTGTTAAGAAGGATGGGGGTCTTCGCCCATGCATAGACTATCGAGCTATTAACAAAATCAGTAAAAAATTTGTGTATCCTTTACCTTTGAGCCCCTCTTCACTTGAAAAACTATGAGGGGCTGTCATTTTCACCAAGTTGGATCTTAGAAGCGCATATAATCTCATTCAAATCAGGGAGGGCGACGAGTGGAAAACTGTCTTCATCACCACTAGGGGGCAGTATGAGTACTCAGTTATGCCATACGGACTCAGTATAAATCCCTCCATATTCCAGGCCTTCATTAATGACATCCTAAGAGATATGATAGTTCAATATCTTTTGGTTTATATGGATGATGTCCTCGTGTATTCTAAATCTTATACACATGTTGTACATGTTCGTTCAGTTCTCAGATGCCTCCTCGACAATCACCTGTATGTGAAGGCCGAGAAATGTGAATTTCATCTGAACAAGGTTGCTTACTTAGGATATGTCATCAGCGCCGAGGGTATCATGATGGATAATAGTAAAGTTTCTGTAATAGAGAACTGGCCTCGCCCTTCTACAGTCAAAGAGTTACAGAAATTCCTCAGGATTGCAAATTTCTATAGGAGGTTCATTCGAAACTATAGTACCATAGCCTCACCGCTGTCAGCTCTCCTCAAAGGTAAGCCCAAGTCCCTAGAATGGAATCCTGCAACAGAACATGCGTTTACGACATTGAAACGCTCGTTCATTTCAGCACCTCTACTTCGTCAGCCAGATCCTGAACTACCATTTTTTTGTCGGTACCGGAGCCATACTTTCTCAAAGAGAAAGAGGATCTTGATCTCCATCCTGTCACATATTATTCACACAAACTCACCCCTTCAGAACGTAATTATGGTATAGGAGATTGTGAACGTTTAGCTATTAAGTTGGCCTTTGAAGAATGGAGACACTGGCTCGAGGGAGCTAACCACATTGTCACGGTTCTCACTGACCATAAGAACCTAGAATACCTCAACACTGCTAAAAGGCTGAACCCACGACAAGCTAGATGGTCACTTTTTTTTGCACGTTTTGATTTCAAGGTCACTTTTAGACCCAGATCTCAGAATAGCACTGCTGATGCCACAACTTTTGCATTAATCCCGTCTGTACCCAGAATGTGCTGATGAGACTGAGGAGCCGGAATATGTACTTCCACCCCACATAGTAATTTCTGCCATTCAATGGGATGTAGATCATGAAAGTAGAGAGGCCCTGCATAGAACTGATATTCCTGAACATTGTCCCACAGATAAACTATACGTTCCAGCATCATTTAGACCCAGAATACTCACCTGGAGTCATGCTTCTCTTACATCAGGCCACCCCGGTGAGCGTA
Organism: Crenuchus spilurus; assembly: GCA_036984385.1. NCBI lineage: Eukaryota > Metazoa > Chordata > Actinopteri > Characiformes > Crenuchidae > Crenuchus > Crenuchus spilurus. The sequence continues at coordinate 20,024 of BRDA01060297.1, forward strand.
GGACCAAGGAAATCATATCATTGAGGTATTGGTGGGAGACATTAACCAAAGATGTGCATGACTACATAGCATCATGTTCTACTTGTGCCAAATGTAAAACACCTAAAACTCTCCCTGCTGGGAGGCTCGTCCCTCTCCCAGTACCCAACAGACCCTGGTCCCACATTGCCTTAGACTTTGTTACGGACTTACCTCCCTCCAAAGGCTACACGGTGATCATGACCATAGTTGACCGATTTTCCAGAGCTGTCAAATTTATTCCCTTCGCCCAGATTCCTACTGCCCTACAAACTGCCAAAGAAATATATTCCCATATATTCCGTAACTTTGGCATCCCTCAAAATATTCTCACTGACCGAGGTCCTCAATTCACGTCTCATGTCTGGTCTGCTTTCTTTGAACACATCGGAGTTACAGTAAGTCTCACATCAGGATATCACCCTCAAACTAACGGTCAGTGTGAGAGGACGAATCAAGAATTGGCCAAATTCCTACGTACTGTATATACTGCCATGCTAACACCTCTGACTGGGCCAAAATTGACCAAAACTCTCTAGTTTCATCAGCCACGGGACTAACTCCATTTCAGTGTGTGTTAGGATATCAGCCCCCTCTAGCACCCTAGACAGCAACCACCTCGGACATTCCAGCAGTGGACAAATGGATGCGCCATAGTGAACAGGTATGGGAGGAAACACACGCTCACATTAAGAAAGTGTTAAGACTCAACAAACACTACGCAGATCTACACCGTGGGAGAACACCTCCTTATCAAGTCGGGGATCGAGTCTGGCTGTCGACTAAAGATATCAAGGGAAGTACAAAATTATCAGAAAAATATATAGGACCTTTTCCTATTACTCATAAGATAAATGATGTCACTTTTAAATTGCAGTTGCCCAATCATTATCAGATTTCTAACTCATTCCATGTATCTCTGTTTAAACCTGTAGTCTCAGGACCTTTGGAGGACTCCCCCATGAAGGATACCCCAGAACTGTTCACTGACGGGATGGGCAGACGGATCTACCCCATCTGCTCTCTACTCCGATCCCGCCGCCCTGGGGGTTGTCTCCAGTACTTAGTGTACTGGGAAGGATACAGTCCTGAGGAACAATGCTGGGTTCATGCATCAGATTTTTTAGATCCTGCCATGATAGCGGATTTTCACCGTTCTCATCCCTCCCAGCCGGGTCCCCGGCGCCGTGGTCGTCCTCGTGTGTTTTGGCCCTCGTCTGCTGGCCTAGGGTCTTCAGGGAGGGGTGCTGTCAGGACTCGCCACCTCTCTAATGACTCTGCCCCTCAGCACACCATGCCTCAGCCACAGCCAGCATCAGCCAATCAGAGGACAGTACAAAGGTCGCGCTCACCAGAGTACTGATCACACTTGAGACTCATTATCCCTGCTTATATAAACTCTCCTAACTCTCACTTCCATGCGAAGTATTGCCACATTAGTGTCTTACCGAGCGGTTGTCTTGTTATATTTGCCTTGTTTTCCAGACCTTGTTTCCTTGCCTTGACCTGTCTTTGCTTAGCGTTTTTGGATACCTTTGCCTGTTGTTGCTTTATCGTGTTTTGACTCTGCCTCGTTTATATTACCTTGCCTTTGCCTAGCCCTTTGGATTTATGCCTTTTGTTAAAGTTGCACTGCCTTGTTGTGTCTTTGCTCCAGTAAACACTCATTTTATACTTCGTCTGGTTCTGCTGCATTTCTTCTTTTTTTGGGTTAAATAGAAAAAAGGCCATGACCAGCCATATGACATCCGGTGTCCATATGACATCCGGTGTTTGGTGGGTACCATGTTGGGCTAAATTTGGTCCAAATCCAATGGAATGTGAAAACAGCAAAATATTAAACATCTAATTTTGGGCTAAATTTGGTCAAAATCCAACAACTGAACACAGCAAAATATTAAACGTCTATTTTTGGGCTACATTTCAGCTTCTTCACTTACTCAATACTTTCTGTACTTTTGTCTCTAAAGGGGGTTATCACACAGCAAATCCAGATATCCAGCAAACAAAGTGAAATTCCTCACCCTCAAGTGGGCAGTAACAGAAAAATTCTCAGACTACCTGTATGGAAACTCATTCACAGTGGTAACTGATGGTAACCCCCTTACCTATATACCAACATCTGCTAAACACGATAGCTTATCAGCTTTCTCCACTTTCGCATTTAATATTCAATATCATGCTGGAAACAAAAACACAACCAAATTAATAGCATTAAACCTGCTACATAGTGAAGCTTTTTGGTGTACAGGGGGAAATGCTGTAATTGCATGTATAAACATGCACGATTTGATGTTACTCCTTTCCCCTGACTAGCAAATGCAATCATTCTCATCTGGCCTTCTTGCTCTTGATATAAGGCAGCCCCAAGGCCAGTTGTGCTTGCATCTGTGTGAAGGATGCAAGGCCTCGTTGGGTCAGCAAACCACAGTACTGGAGCAGAGTTGAGTTTCTCAATGATAGTTGTTGAAAGCTTCCTCACAGTGAGGCATCCATGCCATGGATGCATGCTGTCATCGCTTCACGATGGAAGGCTGCACAGACGAGTCACTTCTCTCCAATGCCATCTGTCTCTGGTTGCTTGTAGCAGGCTAGCACCTGATAATCCAGTCCATGTCTTAATGTTATCCATCCAGGTTTTTCTTGGTCTTCCACGTCTTCAGATGAATGAATGAACGAACTTATATTACACTTATATAGCGCCTTTCTAGATACCCACGGACGCTTTACAATCAACACACTCCATTTACACACACTCATCCAACACCTACTGGCGAGACGCAGCAGTCAGTTGCGCACAGCATACTCTCAACCAGAAGTGACCGTCCACCTGGAGGACTGCATCGAGCACTAGGGGGATCACCGAGGACAGAGTGCCAACCATATCTGGGCATACATACATACACACATTCATTGACACACCAGGGTAATTTTAGAGTATCCAATTCACCTGATCTCCATGTTTTTGGACTGTGGGAGGAAACAAGTGCAGACACGGGGAGAACATGAAAACTCCGCTCAGATGTGGACTCAAACCCAAGACCTCAGCGCTGAGAGGCGAATACAAGGAACTAAGTCTGCACTCCACAAATCTGCCCTTTATGGAAGAGTGGCAAGAAGAAAACTATTGTTGAAAGAAAGACATAAGAAGTGCTGTTTATAGTTTGCCAGAAGCCATGTAAGCTTGTAAACAGCACTTAAGTCTTTCATTTAACAATAGTTTTTTTTCTTGCCACTCTCAAAGGCCAGATTTGTGGAGGGCAGACTTATAGTTGCCCTGTGTACAGATTCTCCCACCTGAGCTGTGGATTTCTGCAGCTCCTCCAGAGTCACCATGTGCCTCTTGGCTGTGTCTCTGACCAATGCTCTCTTTGCTCAATCTGTCAGTTTAGGTGGACGGCCATGTCTTGGTAGGTTTGCAGTTCAATTCAATAGTGTTCTCTAACAAACCACTGAGGCCTTCACAGAACAGGTGTATTTATACTGAGACTAAATTACACACAGCTGGACTCTATTAACCAATTAAGTGACTTCTGATGGTAATTGATTGCACTGGATTTTGTTTAGAGGGATCAGAGTACAGGGATTGAATACTTATTGACTTCACACCTTTTAGATTTTTATTTAATTAAAGATTTTAAAACCATGTATCATTTTCATTCCACTTCACAATTATGTGGTACGTTGTGTTGGTCTATGTGTTTGAATACACCTCCTAGTGCTACTTAGACACATCTTCAGTGAAGAAACCCAGGGTCTTAGGGTGTTTCGGGTCTTTGATCTTCATACACCCTCCCCCGGGCGACCCAGCCGGGGATGATCAGGCCCCGACTTGTGTCCAAGTGGCATACTGCTCCACGGATCCCCCCTACGGATCCACAGCCACCGCGAGGCCCTTTCTGCCGCCTCAAGGATGT
>BRDA01060300.1:3489-16794 GCA_036984385.1 Crenuchus spilurus
AGGACGTGTCACCAGTCGTGGGCTTGTAGGGAAAGTCTGTCGAAGGAGTACGCAGGTGTCAATTAGGACAACCTAGACCAAGTAGGAAGAACCACCATACGACTGTAATGGGACCTATGGTACCGAGAACTATGTAGTGTTTCTGAACGACAGAAACAGTGTCTACGCGGTCGTTCTGCACGTGGTTGTTAAACAGGAGAAAACTTGAGACCATACAGTGGGACCAAGAAGGATGAACCAGATCCAACAGGATTAACTGTGGACGCATGAGGAAGCTGTCTGAAAGGGATGTTCGGGTGCTGACCACTGTGCAGGACATGTATATGTCATTCCCAAGACAAATTGATGCTGTATTGGCCGCAAAAGGAGGCCCTACACCATACTAATAAATTATTGTGGTCTTTAACCAGGTGTTTCAGTTTCATTGTCCAACCCCTGTACCTCCACCATGTTTGACAGATGAGGTTGTATGTTTTGGATCACAACCTGTTTCTTGCCTTTTCCATGCTCTTCTATTACAATTATTGTGGAACAAGTTAACAGTCTTCTAGTCTGTCTATAAAATGTCCTAGAATTGTACAAATTATTTCAAATGTTTTCTGGCCTACCTGTTTTGTGGTAAAATGCCTGTATTTACTCTGATGATGTCTTCTCTTGATTGCTAACTTTTAACCAGATACACCCACATCCTGGAAAAAGTTTTTGAACTGGTACCGTTCTGATGAGGTTATTTTTCACCATGGAATGATTTCTTCTGTCATACATCACAGCAGTTTTTGTAGAGTACTAGGCTTTTGATACATTCTCTCTTTTTGAGATATTGGTAAATATCTGATGTGGCCACATCTAATGTTTTTGCTCTCTCTATCTGATGATTTTTTTTTAGTCTGATGATGGTTTGCTTCACTCGCAGTGACAGATCTTTGGATTTCATGTTGAGATTTAACAACAAATTCCACAGTAGCAGTGCCAACTCTAGACCTTTTATCTGCTTACTTTTTAATTGAAATAGTAAGGGAATGACACAGATCTGGCCATGAAACAGCTAGGCAGTCAATTATATTTGAGATGTATAGAAACAAATAAGTGTAATTTAGGTGTAATTCCTTCACCACTCACATGATTTGGCCTTCAAGACATCATAATTGACAATAACTTTGCTGACGTCCGAATATTGAGAAACCTGTTCAACGCTCATGTCTCCATGCCTGCCATGTTATTTCACATGGCATCAAGGAGAGAAAAGTCTGAACTTTCAGTAACTTCTCAATCCCTACAATATATGCTTGGTTTGTCTAAATTCTCAATTTGTTTACTATTCAAGTTTCAATGCAGTCAGAGATGCTGCTGTTTTATTAATGGTATTTACAGTGTTGCAAAGCAATTAAAATATGTCTTCAATAATTTACCTGGCAAACATACCTAGCAATCAGGAGCAGTCGATTTCACCTCAGGCAAAGCTCATTTCATGCAATAGGTTTTTCCAGGTAACACCTCCCTACTAATCCCCATAGTATTTAACCTACCCACTACTTGGGATTGTGCTGCACTAAGTGGAACTTTTGCATTTTTGAAGCTCCAGTACTCCCACTTGGAGTCGTCACTTTGGTTGCACATCTCTGCGCCTTTTGATTGGAGCTGAATAAACATTTTGCATACAGCAGCATATAAGCCTCATTAACAGAAGGGAGCTGCATGAGTTTCCCCCAGTGTGTCACCATCTGTGTCCCTAAGGCTAGAAAATGAACTTGTGACTTGGATGAGCAACTGCATTATCGCCCTGTTTAATTTCAGTTACAGAGCCATTCATTAAGTCATCATTAGCCTTGTATTAGCAGTGAGTTTAATAAGAGTCCTGTGTTAGTCTTCCATCCCCTGAGATAAGACCCACTACATTCAAAAGCATTCAAGTCTTTTTACTCAACTGTAGTTAAAACTCCACCACTACATTATTGCACTATTTTAGCCAGAACAGGGTGACAATCCATCGTTGAGGTGTGTTGTCATCTATAATCTATTAGTCATAAGTTGTCACCATCCAACAGTTGAACATTGTTTGTTTGAAGCAGAGCTATAATAAAATTACTTAATTAAATTCTTATAATTATCATAATTAAAGTTGTTAGGACAGGAGTAGAGTCAATACAACTTAAAATACTGTAAATTAATAACAGTTGAACCTGCTACAGTTGCGTTCACTACTGAAGATTAGGGATTGTTGCTGATTGCTATTGATACAACAGTAAATTCTAAATAGGTACCATTTCTTAACACGTCAGTACTGAAATATGAATTAACACGTCAGTACTGAAATATGAATAAGCTCCTTGAATGGTGATGCTATCAGTATTTATATGCTATTAGTTAATTATAACCATAATCTTTCAGCAAAACGACTGCAGGAGCTTTGTATAGTCTCTTGGCTCCTGACCGGATTTGCCAAAATTTAGAGGATCCACTTATGTCTTAATAATATGTACTGAAATTAGGTTATTTTGAATGTTGGTACAGATTAGTTTAGGTTTTTTGAGTAAGGTTTTTTTTTTTACCCCTCGGGACCCATATTGAGTAATGTTGAGGTAAAGTAATGAAGAATGAAATTACTTTTGTTCAGAAAGTAATACGTAATCCCATCACAATTTTTGAGAAGTATAGTAATTTGTAAAGGATTACTTTTTTCAGTAATTTCCCCAAGCATGACAGTGACATTGTTAATTTTTCACTGAAAAGCACTCTTCACCCAAAAAGAAATAAGAAAAAGGCCTACTATATGTATATAAATAAAAAGTTGCCTACTGTTATATAATGACTTTTGGAATTTGATCCTCTGTGACTAAAAGTGAAAGTTAAATTCACATGACCATCATGTACCAGCTAAGAAAACTTGTCTCCATTTTCTAGAGATATTAAGTATTTGGGAGAATTTAAGTGAACTTTAACACACAGTAACAATTACAGTTTAAAGAACTGTAGATCATAGAAGATAAATATGCTGCTGATGAAACAACTCTGTGTAATATCTGAGGAGTATTTAAGACATTATCAGGAATCAAACTTTCTTAATCAAACTCACTCATTTGTGAAACTCACAACAAGAAAAAAAATATTTTATTGTATTTGTTTATTTGCATTTATTTTAACAATATTTTGTATTTTTACAGTTACAAACATGCTTATTTACAGCACAAATGTTTTAAAGAATCTGCTTAAGGCTGTTTTTTGAGCCTCGTTCCAGCTGTGTCTGAATTAAATCAAGTCTGACCTGTTTAAGCAAGGTTGGGTGGTGGTGGAAAGTTTTGGCCCTTGTGATGCACTTCTTATACAGTTGCAAGAAAAAGTATGTGAACCCTTTGGGATTACTTGGATTTCTGCATAAATTGGTCATTAAATGTGTTCTGATCTTCATCTAAGTCACAAAAATAAACAAATACAATCTGTAGTATTGCATGAAAAAAAAATTATGTTTTTATTGAACACAACATGTAAACATTCCTAGTGCAGGGTGGAAAAAGTATGTGAACCTTTGGATTTAATAGCTGGTTGATCCTTCTTTGGCAGCAAAAACCTCAACCAAACATTTTAGATTTGTTTTGTTTGTCAAATTTTCTCACAAGAAAAAATCTAAGACATTTTGTTTTTGTTTATTTGCATTTATTTTAACAAAGTTTTGTATTTTTACAGGCACAAACACACTTATTTTTAAGATAAATGATTAAGCCTGGTTCAGAGTACAGGATAATCTGGTCAGTTATGAGGCCAATTTGCTCCTCCCGACAGTTGTAAAAGGTCTCGCCATTTATCTTCCCTGATTATCCTGTAGTATTTATGACTCATTATCATGGACACCAATTCTCTGGTGTAAAATGAGACATTGATGACATGCCTGAAAGACCTTCAACCAATGAGAACCCAGCTGAACTGGACTTGTCAGTGTGTACAGGAGAAGTTAAAAGCACAGCAGTTAAATCATGAGTGAGGTGGACTTGTGGAGCTGTGGCAACAGCATGACTGTCTTTGTAATGTGTGCTGTTATGTTTTAACCCACATTTTTTTCTTTTTTGTGGCTTATTTCTTAGCAGAAAGCGCTCACAACTGGCACTGCAATGGTTTTGCAGTCATCTGCCATGTCTGTTTATATCTAGTTTGCAAAAAACTCCTGCTTGCTCTTGTGTTACATTAGTTTTTGCAAACAGTTTTGAGGCTTGGAGCCATTTGTCAGGTACATTACTCATGAAGTGTGTGGTGTTTCATTCAGGGCAGATGGTGAGTATGGAGGCCTTCATGACTAACAATGATCACGGAGAGAAAAATCAGTGAAAATCATCATTATGTATGTGGTGTCTCTCATTTTCAATATTTTTCAGGATTTTAAAAATCCTGTAGTGTGAACAAAGCTTTAGGTGTCTACGACTTCTGCCTAGTTTGTAAATTGCCAAATAGTCCAAAATTTCACAGTGGGATAAGTTTTTGCACAAATTTGCACCAAATTATAGAGAGTAGCATCAATAAGAGTATTGATAAGCAGACTCGGTATCAGTAGCGGTATCAGAATTAATCCTAATGATGTCATCCCTATTAAAGATGTTCCCTTCAGGGATCCACTCCAATGACAGGAAATGTACAAATTCAGTGACGTTTTTTTTTGGAAGTGTAGTAAATTGGTGACATTGAATATGACAACAAAAATAGAGAGGCAAACAATCCATGAATATATTTATTTACAGTGTCTTACACCAAAAAAGTGTAGTAAAATGGTTAGTGAGCCAAAGGAATGGCAAACCAATAGGATAATTTGATGTCAATTACATCAAATGCTGCAGTGTGGTTTGAGTAAGCCAGCCAGTGTTATGATAGGTGCAGTAGATGTTCCCCAGTCACAGTCTTTCTCATTTGTGACTTTCTCTTCTTACTGGATCACATGAATGTTCAAGAGCAAATACCCCAAATATGTTTTATAGGTCTACTTTTCCTTTGAAAATTCTAAAGTACTTATGTACCCTTTTAACTAGCTGAAAACAGTGCTTAAGCATTTTAGCAGAATGGCTGAAAAGAGCAGTACTGTATTCAGAGCAGTACTTGCAAGTTAACTTGAGGAAGGAATTTGTGCACCACTATCTCTGCAGAAGACTTGAATGTGAGAGCATGTTTATTCTCTGCTGTGGGTGAGGGAGGGGTTGGGCGATGGTCAGGCCACCTGGTTCAGAATGCAGTGCAATCACTAGGGATGGCTGGGTAGCATGACAAGTGCTGATTTCTGAATGGGAAATGAAAAGCTCATTTGCCTGGCCTGAACCGGGTGTCTGGCATGCCTGGGGTAAGTGAGCTGAGCCTCAGCGTATATAATCAGCACACTGCTCATCTCTATCTCTCTCTCTCTCTCTCTCTCTCTGTGGCAAAGCCTCACGGCTGCTGCTGCTCTGTAGAGACTCCGCTGCTGGAGTCGGTGCTCATTTTCAGGGAAGGTTTCGGAGGGCAGGATGGTTATGTAGCTTCTGAAAAATTTACCAACACCACTACCTGGTTTAAGTATAAACAGCCCAAATGCTCAGAGTACAGGGGCTGAGCACTTTGAGTTTAATGTGGAAAGATCCTGAATCCCAACAGCCACTATCCCTTTTAACTTTTGCTTCTATTATTTAAATATAAAGCTTGCTTAAGCTACTTATCATATTTAAAAGTGGTCAAGCCAGTATAAAAGCAAATTCCTATACCAAATTATAAACAATACAGTGATTTATTTATTATAAAAATCTTTTTTCCCCACCTCATGGTCATTAATTCACATTAGTCCCCAGCACAAAACCTGCACAGGCTGTACTTTTCCACTAATATTGACTAAAAAAGCGTCTTCAGGTCTGTTAACACCTGTTCCAAATAAACAGATGCACGACTCCATGCCAAGCAGTAATTTGTCTCAGTTTGGCCCAAAAAAGCGCAAACACACACAGCAGTCTCTGACATCTGCTAGCCAAAGCTGAAAACTCAGACAATGTGCAAAGCCAACATAACCCCAACCCTCTTGTGGGAGGCTTGGTGCTGGCTAGCTTCTTCGAGGAAAATAAATTCACCAAATGTTCTAGAGGCCACTCACAAATTTCATCACTGGCATTTCAAACAGGCCAAGACTTTACAACAGTTTGACATGGCTGAATTTTAGCTATTGTTAAAAATAATGTTAGCCTTAGCCATACCACAGTTTTTATAAGATGTGTTGATGACCTCTATTAAAAGGGCAAGTCAGTCTGTTACACTTGATTAAAATGAATGGCTGATGCTTTATTACTGAAAACTAATTGATTATTAATAAAAATGTGCTGCATACACAGTTGTGTCTGAATTAAATAAAATCTGACCTGTTTGGGGTCTTGTTGGAAACTTTTGACCCTTGTGTTGCACTGCTTATACAGTTGCAAGAAAAATGTGTTAACCCTTTGGAATTACATGGATTTCTGCATTTTATGTGGTCTACTGTGTTATATCAAGTCTAAAGTCAGCACAGCGGTTTGAAATTTTTGAAACACCCTGAAATTTTTGAGCACTTTATGCTTCCCTCTGTTGGCAAGCTTAATAGAGATGTGGATTTCATTCTCCAGCAGGGCTTGGCACCTATACAAGCTGCAAAAAGTACCCATACCTGGTTTAATAACCACAGTATCATTGTGCTTGATTGAGCAGAAACATGGATATTAGTGGCCTGTTGGAGGTCATTTTGCAGGGCTGTGGCATTACTCCTCCTGTTCCTCCATGCACAAAGGAGGAGGTAGCGGTCCTGCTGCTGGGTTGTTGCCCTCCTGCAGCCCCCTCCATATCTCCTGGTGTACTGGCCTGTCTCCTGGAATCTGCTTCATGCTCTGGACACTGTGCTGACAGACACAGCAATCCTTCTTGCCACAGCTCGCATTGATGTGCCATCCTGCACATCATGAATGAACTGCACTACCTGAGCAACTTCTGTGGGTTGTAGGCATCGCCTCATGCTACCTTTATGGTGACAGAACTGACAAAATGTAAAAGTGACCAAAACATCAGCCAAAAAGGATGAGAACAGAGAAAAGATCTATGATCACCACCTGCAGAACCACTCCTTTATAAAGGTTGTCTTGCTAATTGCCTCTCCTTTCTACCTGTTGTCTGTTCCATTTGCGCAACAGCAGGTAAAATTGATTCACAATCAGTGTTGCTTCCTAACCGGACAGGTTGATTTCACAGAAGTGTGGTTGGCTTAAAGTTACTTTGTGTTGTTTAAGTGTTCCCTTTATTTTTTTGAGCAGTGTACATATGTTTCACTTTTATAATTGATTTTCTGAATTAACTTTTTTGTCTTTTAATTATATATATTTTTTAGATGCACCTGTATAATATTGTAGTGCATCTGAGGGTTTGGTAATTGTTTGGTAATAATTGGTAATATATTTAATTAATTGGTAATATATTACATGTAAAGTGACCTTTCAAGCCATATTTTGTTTGAAATTTGCGTAAATTACTGTTTAAACTTCTCCTGAGATCGCTACCTTGCCGTGGTGAAGCTTGAGAGAACCTTTGAATCTAAGAGCGATACCATCTGGAGCTATGCTCATGGTAGCGCCACCCTTGATGGTAAGGTCGAAGAGGAGGTTCCAGAAAAAAGAGCGATCACACTCCCCATCCAACGGGACCTGGAACTGTGGGCTGCAGCATGGTTCTTACAGCTTTTGGTGTTAAGATGCTTAGCTGCTAATAACACTGGATGTTGATTTTTATGATGAGGTGTATGCTAGATGCAACTTAGCATAACATCGAGTCAACTGCAGGGCTGACAAGAGATTGGGATGCTTAGTCAGTCTATTTATCCCACAGAGCACAAATGAAGTCAAAAACTAAGAATGTCATACTGGCTCGGACGTCGCCCAGGACAAAAAGTCAGCGGTACCCACTGTGAGAGACAGGGTGGGTGTTGAGAAGTGTACTACTGGCTCATCAAAGGTCATATTACGCAACACAACTAGGAAAGATGAAGAGAAGCTAAACAGTAGACTTCGTGTCAAGATTGGACAATGGAATGTGAGGGGTCTAAACTCACTTGGTAAGTTATCGATACTTAGTAGTGAATTGGAAAGACTGAACATCAGCACTTGTGGATTGTCTGAGACTAAGTGGTCAGGCACTGGACACTTCAAGACAAAGGATGGACACACAGTGCTGTTATCAGGCAAAGAGTGTCGTGAACATCATGGAGTTGCTATCTGGATTCACAGAAGAGTTGCTACATGTCTACAATCTTACAATCCAGTGAACAGCAGAGTCATATCAGCCACATTTGCTTCAAAGCCAAGAGATATGACTCTTATTCAGTGTTATGCACCAACTGCAGACAAGCAAGATGAAGAAATTGAACAGTTCTACAAGGAATTTGAACATGTACTTGTGGAGAATCCCAAGCAGAACCTACTTGTCATCACTGGAGATTTCAATGCCAAAGTCAGAGAAAATGCAGCAGAAAGTTAAGTGCTTGGGAAATATGGTCATGGTACAAGAAATGACAGAGGTCAAGCACTGGTAGACTTCTGTGATGAACATGGGTTGTTCATCAGCAACACACTCTTCCTTCTACACAACAGGCACGGATACACATGGAAGAGCCCAAATCAAGAGACCAGAGCTCAGATAGACTACATTCTGATCAACAAGCAGTGGAAACAGTCAATAAATAATGCACGCACATGCCTCAGTGCAGACTGTGATTCTGATCACAATCCAGTGATGTTGACATTGAAGATGAGATTCAAAAGGAAACAAGTGAGGAAGCCAATTCAACTGGACCTTGGAAAACTCAGACAGGACCCGTTCAAGCTGCAGTACCAAGTGGAGGTTGCAAACAGATTTGAAGACTTAGGCTCCAGGAACCACACACACCAGATGAACTGTGGCAGCAAATGAAGAATGTCATGCTGGAAGCTGCTAAGAAGACAATACAGAAGAACCACATCAAACACAAGCACTGGATTACCAGTGAAATCTTTGAGTGGATTAAGAAGAAGCGTGAAGCAAAAACAAAGTCTTCCAGTGATTACATGCAACTGCGAAGTGAAGTACAGAAGAGGCTCAGAAGAGATAAGCAAGCTGAGTTGGACTTATTGTGCAGTGAGCTGGAAGAAAATGCAAAGAAAGGGAACAGCAGACCTGTATTCCAGGTAGTAAAGAAGCTCACCAAACCTTTCCAGCCTTGCACAGTAGCCATCAAGGACAAAGATGGGATGAAACTTGTGGAACCAAAGAAGGTGTGTCAACAATGGAAAAACTACTGTGAGGAACTATACAGTGGTGCAGAAGATAACATTCAGATAGATGTTCAAGAAAAGGAACCACCACCACTGAAGGAAGAAATGGCTACACAAAAGGCATTGGGTCCAGATGACATAGCACTTGAACTGCTCAGGTTTGGTGGAGAGACCACATTGAATAAGCTCCATGAGGTCTGTATGGAAGTTTGGGAAACTGGAATTTGGCCAGAAGAATGGACGCAATCACTTTTCATCCCATTGCCCAAGAAAGGAAACTTGCTCCAGTGCAAGAACTACAGGACCATTGCACTGGTCTCACATGCTAGCAAGATCTTGTTGAGAGTGATATTAAAACGAATGCAGTCTAAGCTGGAAGGGGAGATTGCACAAGAACAAGCTGGATTTAGACCAAGAAGAGGCACTCGGGATCAGATCACAAACCTATGGATCATCTTGGAGAAAGCAAGAGAAAGGAATCAGGAACTGTATTTCTGTTTTATTGATTTCACAAAGGCATTCGACATGGTACAACATCACCAATTGTGGATAACCATGCTGGAGATGGGTTTCCCCTCACACCTGATCCAGCTATTGAGAAATTTGTACAGTCAGCAGCGTGCAGCCGTCAGGACCGCCGATCACACATCAGCATGGTTCAACATAAGACAAGGAGTCCGTCAAGGATGTAACCTCTCACCATGTTTATTCAACATCTTAGGAGAACAAGTGATGAGAAAAGCACTAGAAGGATTTATGGGAGGATTCAAGATTGGTGGAAGGACTATTAACAATCTCAGATATGCAGATGACATCGTCTTATTGGCCACAACAAAAGAACAACTAGAAGAGCTGGTGAGTCGCACTGAGAAGACTGCAAAGGAATATAACATGCAGATCAATGCAGCTAAAACAAATGTGATGACAAACACTGAAGATATATTGAAGATCACAGTCGAAGGAAGACTTCTGGAACAAGTAGACTCTTTCACATATTTGGGATGCAGAGTAACAAAGGCTGCAGACTGTGCCAGCGAAGTGAAGTCAAGAATGGCCATGGGCATGTTGTTGATGGTCAAATTGACAAAGATGTGGAAAAGCAAGTCAATTAGCACCAACACCAAACTAAGACTGATGAAAGCCTTGGTCTGGCCAGTAGCTACATATGGATGTGAAACCTGGACATTGAAGAAAGAGGAAGAAAGACATTTTCAGGCTTTTGAGAACAAGTGCATCAGGAAGTTGCTGAAGATCTCATGGGTGAAGATGATGACCACTGAGCAAGTATATGAGATGGCTAGAACTCAAAAGGAGTTACTGATGCATGTTAAATCCCACAAGTTACGTTACTTCGGTCATGTGATGAGGCATGCACATGAGAGCATTGAAGGAAGTGTTATGACTGGACTTGTGGAGGGAGTCCGAAGACGTGGAAGACCAAGAATAACCTGGATGGATAACATCAAGACAAGACATGGATTATCAGGTGCTAGCCTGCTACAAGCAACCAGAGACAGATGGCATTGGAGAGAAATGACTCGTCTGTGCAGCCTACCATCGCGATGCGATGAAGGTGTATGACATGACATGACATGACATGACTGTTTAAACTATTTTAAAGATTTTAAAAATGCTTGAAATATGTCATTTTATAGGTAATTAATATAAAATATATGACAGTTAATCTTTTTGAATTAAATTGTGAACATAATTTTCTCATTTGCACTAGTAAATCTGTTCTGGATAGTTTTTTTCTGGAAATGTGATACATTGTAAATGGTCCTTCTTTCTTTCATTTGTATGTATAAGAAAGTTGAGTTCTGGTAGTTAGCTTTTGTTAATTCCTTCCACACTGAGCTAATATTTGTGTTGATTGTCCTTCAGCATGAAACAGACCACAAGGCTTAACCCAGACACTCCCCAGCAGTGCATACTAACTATCAAGTGCCTCAGGACCATTTATGGTTTGTGGCAAATATCAAAGAAGAATTCATTGTTACTTTGTGTAATAAATTGATTTGTTATGAATTATCTGACATCTGTCTTATACACTGTATACCATGTGAAAGTCATTGTGCCTAACCAAATTTTTGATGCTGCATTGAATGAATGAGTGAGAAGAAACCTTTTTTCCACTGTCTTAGCTATGTCCTATATATATGCACAGATCAACCATTACATTAAAACCACCTGCTTAATATTATAATTATAATATAATATTGTGTAGGTTCACCTCATGCTGCCAAAAGTGGTCTGACCCATCAAGGCATGGATGTCTGAAGGTGCCCTGTGGTATCTGGCACCAAGACATCTGCAGCAGATCTTACAAGTCCTTTTAGTTGCAAGGTGGATCAAACTAACTAGTTTGTCCAGGAAATACCACAGATTCTTGATCAGATTAACACCTGGAGAATTTGGAATTTGAATAATGTCAAGGTAAATATGAGTCATTCAAAAATGATCCACACTCTGGCTGTACAATTTATTTTAATCAGTTTTCAGAAATTACTAATACATTATTTTTCAACATAATCTCCCTGATTTTCAATACACTTTGTCCATGGATAAACAAGCATTTGTATTATTTGATTAAATCAAGACTATAGGGAGGATGCCTTGATGCCTCAAAATCTCAAGTTTTTGGAAAGTGTGTACAGTATGTATGTAGTGTACAGTACAACGCAACACCCTTGGATAGAGTATGGATCCACATTTTGTTTGCAGATGTCCAAACACATCTGTTTTAGATCTTCCATGAAATATTTTGGTACCCATCTCTCACATTTTTCAGAATGTTAATGATTTGCAACATAATCCAGTTTCACTCGTCTATTCAACAGAAAGAGTTGATGTGCATGCTCAATGTTGTCATGGATGTGCATGGGCATCTGGATCCTTTATGGCTGGCACATGTGACCTTCCTTAAGTTTCTGTATCTATTCAAACACACTTCTTCAGCAAAAACACTTTCTCCATATTGTGCACATAGTCTCTGATAAATATTGGCACTAGACACACCCTCAGACCACAAAAAAGACTGCTATTCTTTCATACCAATCATAAGTGGGGCAGACATTTTTTGTTGCACTGCAGTCATAAATGAAGTGACATAACACATTCACACTTGCACAGCAGGTACTATGCAGACAGCAACCTAATACAGAAAGTGTTGATAAGACATTGCAGCCAACAATAATTGCAAATCATTTTAAAATCTTTCTCATATATAGTCTTTTTTTACAACTGATGTCACAAAGCAGCTTTACAGAGTTGCAGCAATAACATAAAAGCCAAACAACACTGAGCAAGCAAATGGCAACTGTGGCAATAAAAAAGCCTCTCAGAGCTGGAGGAAGAAACCTTAGGAGGATCCAGACTCACATGGGGGCCCATCATACTCAGGTCATATACTGAGAAGCAGTGATGGTCCTAGCCAGTTTGGTGCCCTGGGTGAACAACCCCTCCAGGTGCAACTGCAATACCTAACATCCACCCCCAACCCCCTGCTGTCGATCAACCAACAGTTTTTTGGGAGTAAACCCATCAACTCCAACATCCAGCATATCCCCCCCACCACCGAAATGAACATCAGCCACCCGCCCCCATCATGCCGCCCCTGACGTCATGCCACCCTGGTTGGCTGCCCATATCACCCATATATCATACCATTCAACCACCACTGCTGAGAAGTTATTGATAAATGATTGCTAAAGTAGCTCTTATGTGGGATTGAAGCAAATGGGCTAGCTGTTGTTGGCTAAAAGCTACCAGTCATCCAGTCATCCAGTCTTGAATTACTTTTCATAGGTGCGTGCCTATTTGTGACCCCGCCAGGGAAAACCAGGCCAAAGTCATTTGGCAATTTATTGAGATATCGTGTCAATTTTGTGTCACTCACATTAGCGACAAAACTTAGCCACTCTGTATTATTGCTGTAAATGAAAGATAACAGTCTCAGATATCTATCGGAGTACATATTTTGATCAAAAACAAAACTTAAATTCACAAGTTGTTTTGAAAAAAAAAAAAAAAAAAAAAAAAAAAA
>BRDA01060303.1:0-28116 GCA_036984385.1 Crenuchus spilurus
AAATACGGCATAACATGCATAAACTAGAATGATCAGCTTCAGGAAAACGATGTGCAAAGGTTACTACAAAATCTTTTAATCCTCTACTGTATTAAGGGTTCTCTGTCTAATGTAAAACGTAGTGGACATACAAGGTTGATGTTTCTAATAAAGTGGCCAGTTAGAGGACATACAAGGTTGATGTTTCTAATAAAGTGGCCAGTTAGTGGACATACAAGGTTGATGTTTCTAATAAAGTGACCAGTTAGTGGACATACAAGGTTGATGTTTCTAATAAAGTGGCCAGTTAGAGGACATACAAGGTTGATGTTTCTAATAAAGTGGTCAGTTAGTGGACATACAAGGTCGATGTTTCTAATAAAGTGGACAGTTGGTGGACATACAAGGTTGGTGTTTCTAATAAAGTGGCCAGTTAGTGGACATACAAGGTCGATGTTTCTAATAAAGTGACCAGTTAGTGGACATACAAGGTTGATGTTTCTAATAAAGTGGCCAGTTAGTGGACATACAAGGTCGATGTTTCTAATAAAGTGACCAGTTAGTGGACATACAAGGTTGATGTTTCTAATAAAGTGGCCAGTTAGTGGACATACAAGGTCGATGTTTCTAATAAAGTGGCCAGTTAGTGGACATACAAGGTCGATGTTTCTAATAAAGTGGACAGTTGGTGGACATACAAGGTTGGTGTTTCTAATAAAGTGGCCAGTTAGTGGACATACAAGGTCGATGTTTCTAATTAAGTGGCCAGTTAGTGGACATACAAGGCTGGTGTTTCTAATAAAGTGGCCAGTTAGTGGACATATAAGGTTGATGTTTCTAATAAAGTGGCCAGATAGTGGACATACAAGGTTGATGTTTCTAATAAAGTGGTCAGTTAGTGGACATACAAGGTCGATGTTTCTAATAAAGTGGACAGTTGGTGGACATACAAGGTCGATGTTTCTAATTAAGTGGCCAGTTAGTGGACATACAAGGCTGGTGTTTCTAATAAAGTGGCCAGTTAGTGGACATATAAGGTTGATGTTTCTAATAAAGTGGCCAGATAGTGGACATATAAGGTTGATGTTTCTAATAAAGTGGCCAGATAGTGGACATACAAGGTTGATGTTTCTAATAAAGTGGCCAGTTAGCGGACATACAAGGTTGGTGTTTCTAATAAAGTGGCCAGTTAGTGGACATACAAGGTTGATGTTTCTAATAAAGTGGCCAGTTAGTGGACATACAAGGTTGATGTTTCTAATAAAGTGGTCAGTTAGTGGACATACAAGGTTGGTGTTTCTAATAAAGTGGCCAGTTAGTGGACATACAAGGTCGATGTTTCTAATTAAGTGGCCAGTTAGTGGACATACAAGGCTGGTGTTTCTAATAAAGTGGCCAGTTAGTGGACATATAAGGTTGATGTTTCTAATAAAGTGGCCAGTTAGTGGACATACAAGGTTGGTGTTTCTAATAAAGTGGCCAGTTAGTGGACATACAAGGTTGATGTTTCTAATAAAGTGGACAGTTAGTGGACATACAAGGCTGGTGTATCTAATAAAGTGGCCAGTTAGTGGACATACAAGGTCAATGTTTCTAATAAAGTGGCCAGTTAGTGGACATACAAGGTTGGGGTTTCTAATAAAGTGGCCAGTTAGTGGACATACAAGGTCGATGTTTCTAATAAAGTGGACAGTTAGTGGACATACAAGGCTGGTGTATCTAATAAAGTGGCCAGTTAGTGGACATACAAGGTCAATGTTTCAAATAAAGTGGCCAGTTACTGGACATACAAGGATGGGGTTTCTAATAAAGTGGCCAGTTAATGGACATACAAGGTTGATGTTTCTAATAAAGTGGCCAGTTAGTGGACATACAAGGTTGATGTTTCTAATGAAGTGGACAATTAGTGGACATACAAGGTTGATGTTTCTAATAAAGTGGACAATTAGTGGACATACAAGGTTGATGTTTCTAATAAAGTGGCCAGTTAGTGGACATACAAGGTTGGTGTTTCTAATAAAGTGGACAGTTAGTGGACATACAAGGCTGGTGTATCTAATAAAGTGGCCAGTTACTGGACATACAAGGTTGGGGTTTCTAATAAAGTGGACAGTTAGTGGACATACAAGGTTGATGTTTCTAATAAAGTGACCAGTTAGTGGACATACAAGGTTGGTGTTTCTAATAAAGTGGACAGTTAGTGGACATACAAGGTTGATGTTTCTAATAAAGTGGACAGTTAGTGGACATACAAGGCTGGTGTATCTAATAAAGTGGCCAGTTACTGGACATACAAGGTTGGGGTTTCTAATAAAGTGGACAGTTAGTGGACATACAAGGTTGATGTTTCTAATAAAGTGACCAGTTAGTGGACATACAAGGTTGGTGTTTCTAATAAAGTGGACAGTTAGTGGACATACAAGGTTGATGTTTCTAATAAAGTGGCCAGTTAGTGGACATACAAGGTTGGTGTTTCTAATAAAGTTGCCAGTTAGAGGACATACAAGGTTGGGGTTTCTAATAAAGTGGCCAGTTATTGGATGTAAGGTAATGCGAGCGAGCGTTTTCACTTCCGTCTGCCATCTTGTGGGTCAAAGGAGGTAAACAACGGAGCGTGACGAGGCCTGATGTGCTACACATTTGAAAGTTTATTTTATTCACTTGCAAGCCTGACAGTGGTTCATTTTTGTTGGGTTCATGGTTGTAAAAATAAATCTGATCTGGACTTTAAACGAAGCTGGTAAACCATTCCAACTGTGCGTTTAACACAGGGACACCAAACAAGAAAACTCAGCGAAGAGCGTCGAAGGAAATGGCTGGAAAATATTGGTCAAAAAGAACAGCCTTCTAAATATGCTAGTGTGCTCAGATCATTTCTTGTCAGGTAAGCCGAATATTTTCATAATCGTCGCTGTTTAAATATTTATCTTTATTAATGTTTCCTTAAAAATCCAGCAAAACAAACATAATTCATTGACGTGGCATGTAGTCTTTTTTTGTCATGATATTTGAATGTGTATAAGAATATAAATGATGCCATTCTTTTGTAATGCAGAGTGTCATAGTAAGAGCCATAAAGTAACAATGAAAAAGACAATAATAATACACATAAAACTAATGTAAGTACTTTTAACATGTTTACCAGTTTAATGTGTCCAGTAACTGTTTCAAATCATGTAAAAGTATTTAAGGTAATGTCCATCATTTCTTAAACAAGCATATTTTCATGCATATGGAAACTTCATTAGCCTAACTAATAACTGAGCTTTATTTTGATTTTTAAGTCAATAAGGTAACACAATTCGGCATGTAATAGACTATCTAAAGTCTAAACATAAGTTAAACACAGGTGTAATTTATACAGTTCTATAATCATAATAATCCGTAGATTGTTAGCTTACCCTTGTAGAGTGTAGGCACTCTCACCGTTTACCAGGTAGTTGACGATGTCCGGATATGCAGTGTTCGGCCACTGAAGTACATCTCTTTTCCAATGATGCTTGTGCAACTCGTACGGATCCTTGTCCTTTATGAGACCAATTTTCTCTAAATATCTCGACTTCGATGCCACATCGAGACCATCAAGGTACCTCTGAACGACTTTCGGTGTCTTCTTCTCGCTTTCCATTCTATTTACGAACTATATTTTGTTAAAAACGAACATAAACTTACAGATGTCATAAACTAACACTCACGCTGTAAGCACTATCGATCTCTTTGTCTTGACCCACAAGATGGCGAATACTCAAAACGTGATGTCACACAAAAACTCAAAACACTCACACGATCTGTCATTCATATGATAAAGATTCTAAACATTCCATTTGGTGGATAGTGGCTGTGGAATGTGTGAAATTCCCAAATAAAACAAGAGCTCTCAGCTGAACAAAGACCTCTCACCTTGACTGTCCACACCTATCTCATGAATATTCAATGTAGGGTTAGTGTCTGAGGAAAATACAGTGTCACCTCACATTAGTTAAGCTTTAGAAATAAAACCACATAACATGTCTAAAAACTGTAATGACCATTGTGTAGACAACACGTCTGTTTATTCAGTTCACAGCGGCCTGGTGGTTTAGTGGTTAGCACGTTTGCCTCTCAGCACTGAGGTCTTGGGTTCGAGTCCACATCTGAGTGAAGTTTCCATGTTCTCCCTGTGTCTGCGTGGGTTTCCTCCGGGGATTCCGGTTTCCTCCCACAGTCCGAAAACATGGAGATCAGGTGAATTGGCTACTCTAAAAAATTACCCTGGTATGTGTATGTATGTATGTATGTATGCCCAGATATGGTTGGAGCTCTGTCCTGGGTGATCCCCCCCTAGTGCTCTATGCAGTCTTTCATGTGATGTGGATGGTTGCTTCCCGTTGAGAGTACGCTGTGTGCGACTGGCTGCCCACTTCTTGCCGGTGTGTGTGCAGTGGCGGATTTGACCAACACGCAAACCATGCAATTGTTTGGGGCCCTTGGAGCCCCCTGCTGGCCAAAAGAGGTTGGCAAAAAAAGACCTGTTTTGGTTCTCTGCTATTTTTTCCGACCAAAAACAGTGTTACACTATATTAAAAAGAGACGGGTCGAGCACTAGGACCCAGCAAAAACAGCCACTCAGTCAGAAGCCTGTTTCTCTTTAGACGCTCTCAAGTGATTGGCCGTCCCAGCAGTCACTCCGTCAGCGTCTGGACTTGCAAACCATCCATCCATCCATTATCACACCCGCTTAATCCTTATCAGGGTCGCGGTTTTGATTTGGCCTGTAGTCCGTGTTCACCTGACACTGTAAGTTGTTAACATGTTGGATGTTTGTTCTGCCTGTTTCACATCAGATAGACGTATTTTAATATCAGAGGTTTCATATTAAAATCCATTAACATTAACATTATAATCTGTATCTCTGTGTGTGTGGCTACCAGTCTGTGATAAGCCATCCATTTACATGTCTCTAAGTTTAACTATTATCAAAATAAATCAGAATTTCTGCTTATTTTTACTCAAAAATGAGGTATAATTTTATGTAAATGAGGTCTATTGACCATACAGTCCAAACATAAGTGTAAAATTGGTGTTAATGAATCTGAGTGAAGTTGATTATCAAGGTGTAACACAGAATTGGGTGATAATTCTATATTACATGATTTTAACAGTTTATTAATATTTATTAATGAATATTTAATTAATGATTATTTTTATTTTATTAATAATGATTATAGTTATTATTAGTATATTATTAATATTAACTAGTAATTCCTAAATAAAATATTATGAATAATAATGTTTAAGTAATGTTTAAAATGTATATATAATAATTAATATTTATTAATAATCAATAATAATAATTTAATTTAAGTTTAAGCCTGTACCGCACCATAACCACAAAAAAGAATCAGTTTGATCAGGGACCCCAGATATGACATAGCTAGGGGCCCCAGAATGTCCAAATCCACCCCTGTGTGTGTTGTTAAGTGTGTGTAAATGGAGTGTGTTGATTGTAGATCAGGGGTGCACACACTTTTTCAGCCTGTGAGCTACTTATCTAATGACTAAGTCAAAATGATCTACCTACTATTAAAATGCAAGACATATATTTATTTATACATATACTGACAGTTTATGTGTACAGTGTATGCTGGTGTACCTTGATTAACCACATGAACCCATATTACACAATACAACTGTGTACATGGTTTGTCATTAGCCTACTTTACTCTGATGACTTGCACTGAATAGAATCAGTCAGTGATGCATAGTCTGGACAGTAGTTGCTGATAGTCAGCCTCAAGCAAACCTCCAAATGATCATCAGTCATAGTGGAACAATACTTGACTTAATGATCTTCATGTGTGAAAAGGCTGACGCTGAATAATGTAGTAAAGGCAAACACACTTCAAAAATGACAGTAAAAAGTCCTCCACTCCGTATAGAAATGCTCAGTTTTAGGTTTCTTACACAGGCGGAACAAACATGCATGTTAAGAACTTACAGTGACAGGTGAACACGGACTGCTGGCCAACTTGAAAAACGCTGGTTTACAAGTCCAGATGCTGTTTTATGAAGCGATAGCGGAGACGGCCAATCACATGTTAGCAAGAAATGGCAGAGCCAATCGAATGAGCTTGTGGGCGGTCTAAAGTGAAACAGGATTTTCAGATTGAGCGGCTTGGAGTCCCGCTGGGTCCTAGTGCTCGACCACACTCCCTGTATGTCAATCAAATGAGATGTTTTATAGCGAGGACAGATGAGAGGCTGACGTCTATTTTTTTTTATGTCATGCGATCTACCCACAATACCTTTGTAATCGACCAGTAGACATATTGTTGTAGAGCGTCCTTGGGTATCTTGAAAGGCCCTGTGTAAGTGTAACATTCATTCATTCATTCATTCTGAGCTCAAAAGTCTTGGCTAGAAATGGTGTTATTCACAATATATCAGCACATCTGAAAACAGGTTTTTGGAAAGTCTAAGTTTAGAGCAGATTTAATCAGAATATAGATTCATGACACTCTTACTGTTCTGACTGTTGTTGCTGAGTTTGTGCTGAACAGAAGCCTGTGTAACACTTTGGGAAAAAAATCATTTCAGATGTGTGTAATTTGTGAAAAGTCAAGGCATGTCAGACTACATCAGAGTGTCTGAAATACCCTCAGACTCCAGAGGGTTAAAGTGTACAGTTAGTGGATGTACACATTCACATAAGAAACTAATTTAACCTTCACCCTTAAGCTCGGTCCATCCTCACTTTCAGCTTCATATGTGTGGAAAACGCAGGCTTTGGCAGGACATCTCACACAGCTCAGAAATAACCGTGTGGAGGATGTGTTGCAGAGGAGTGTGTGTGTGTGAGTGTGTGTGTGTGTGTGTGTGTGTGCATTCTGCACGTCTATGACCCACAAAGCTCTGCATTCATGCTATGACTGCTGCTGTGCTGTATATTTAGTGCTGCAATGAGTGGAGCGGTTAGAGGTACTGCATTACATCTGAGAAAGCTTTCAGAGCAGCCTGTTAATTTTTCATGAAAAAGTGCTTAAAAAAGCCGGAGACAAAGTATGGAGACAGGATTTCCCTCAGGCTACAGTGAAAAGACTCGCACAGCTGGCTCTGCATGGGTATATTTTGGCAGAGCACACCTTTGCTGTGAGATGTGGAACGTTCCTGTAATGGTTCACATGTATTTTAGGGTGTGTGTGAGTGGGCTGCTGCTCGTTTGTAGATGCGTTTGTTTGTGTGGGCTCCAACTGCCATTATTGCCTTCAAATCCCACAGAATAATGCACCATGTTCCTCCTTCCCTCATTAATGGAGGATAAAAATAACCCCGAAAATCCTTCAAAAGACAGCCTTTTAAACATAAACAAGACAAATGCCCTTTGCGGCCTGTTCGTGTTGTAGAATTTGCCCACCTGAGACTAATTGGAGCCCTGTCAGGTGGTCTGAGCTCACGCTACTGATCAGAAGGCCTGTTTGAGCTGAGACGAGACCCATGTTGTGACCTTTCAGACTTCACTGTGCTCCCTCCCTGTCAGTACAGCAGCAGTGGTACCTAACGACTCCCTGCAGAGGCACTGTTAATGATGTATCTACCTTCATGACTGGAGAACGAAGTACAGAGTTAGCCTCAAATTGCCTTAAATGGCCCGTATCCTGTTTTTCTTGCAATTAGAATCTTTTTTTCTTTTTGTGGATGCAGGGGTGGACTTAACCAACACGCAAACCACGCAATTGCTTGGGGCCCCATAGATCAGGGGCCCCCCTGCTGGCCAAAAGAGGTTAGCAAAAAAAATAAAGCTTTGGTTCTCTGCAGATTTTTTCGTACAAACGATATATTAAATAAAGACATGTCGAGCATTAGGACCCAGCGGAAATCTTGAAGCCGGTTTCCCTTTAGACCACCCACAAGCTCATCGATTGGCTCTGCTGTTTCTTGCTAACGTGTGATTGGCCATCCCTGCTATCACTCCATCATACAGTGTCTGGACGTTTTTAAAGTTGGCCCACAGTCCGTGTTCAGCAGGCACTGTAAGTTGTTATGATACTGGATGCTTGTTCTGTCTGTGTCACATCAGCTAGACATATTTTAATATCAGAGGTTTCATATTAAAACATTAACATTTGAGTCTGTGTGTGTGTGTGTGTGTGTGTGTCTGTCAGTCTGTGATAAGCCATCCATTTACATGCCTCCAAGTGTAACTATTGTCAAAATAATTCAGAATTTCTGCTTATTTTTACTCAAAAATGAGGTATCATTTTATGTAAATGAGGTTTATTGACCATACAGTCCAAACATAAGTGTAAAATTGCTGCTAATGAATTGGAGTGACGTTGATTAACAAGGTGAAGCACAGAATTGGGTGATTTCTATGCTACATTCTTTTGACAGTTTATTAATATTTAATAATTTATTAGGAATTTTTAAATGATTAATTATTAATAACAATGATTAATAATAATAATAACAATAATAAGTAAGAAAATATGGATTTTAATACAATATTATGAATAATAATGTTTAAGTAAAGTATTAATATTATTAATATATATTATTAATAATTAATAATAATAATTTATGTTGAAACCTGCACCGCACATAACATTGCTTGGGGCCCAAGAACTTCCAAATCCGCCCCTGTGTGGATGCATTTTCGAGTCTCAAGATTGAGGGCCCAACCATGCATACATGATCAGATATCCCCCAAAATGACAACTTCACAGGAGAAGAGAAGAGCTTACTTTGCTTGTAATGGAAGTCAATGGGACCAGATGTTTTTCTAAGTAATGTTGGCCCATTTGCTTTGGTTCAGTCATTGTGCAGTTTACAAACAAGGTTAAGAGCAACAGGCATTTTCAAAAAATATGATAGCGCCTGATAAATCTTCATATACCACACTAGATACCTAGAAAGCAGATTCTACTTGGTGATGTCATGGCCAAGAGTTGTTGCTAGGATAAAATTGGGGGATTTATCCCCGGGCACCTGTGGCACATGTATTTCAGGGGCCAAAGTGACATCTCTGGTCTGGCCACACAAATAGACCAATACTATTGACACTCGTCTCAAAAGGTGAATTTGAGAACTGTGCCTGCAGTCTGAACAGAGGCTTAGTAAAAAGCTTACCTGCTATAGGATTAGTCAGTGGATATTCACCAATAAACCAAACACCATGCCAGCTCAGAGATGCTGAGCACTGTAACAGTGGCACATGTAAAGGTCTGGGATACATTGGATGATGGAACCTGTGAGCACAATGAGCAGGTGTGAACTCTGCAAAAGGCAAAATTGTTATGGTCAGAAAACTGGGTTGGAGCATCTCTGAAACATCAAGGTGCTCCCATTCAGGAGTTGTCCCCACCAAGAATGATCTTCAGATTGCTCAGATCTTCCATTGATTGTCGCTGGGATGGGCTTGAACAGCAAGTCTGCTCTATAATGGCTCCAAATCAAAAATTTCAGGACTTAATGGATCTGCACCCGTGTCTTTTTGCCAGATTCAAAAGGACACCATCAGAGGTCTTGTAGAGTCCAGAGTTTAGTTGGAACAAGGATGACCAACATTAATTGTATTAGCATATCTCTCATTATGTTTTTGGCTCAGTTGTGAATGTAAATGTGCTGTTATTTTTTAGACATCACACAACAGTGAACTGCTTAGGTTTTATAATGAAAGTAGCTGGGAAATGGTCAAGCTCCTTATAAAGCACTTGTGCAACCTGAATTGACACAGTCGAGTTCTGCACATCATCTGGCCACAGGCATCTCTGAGTCAGGCCACGGGCATCTGCTGATCTTTCTTGTTGAGTCTTATGTTCTAAATGGCGATTTGGTATTTAGCTTATAATGTCAGATTGTGGACATGTCTCTGGAGGACAGACAAAACAGCAGCCCTCAGAGCAGTGCATAGCTTCTACAGACTGTCCTCCTGCTAAAAGATCTCACCCAGCCTGAGGGGACTGTTTCACTACCATTACTGCAGCCTCAGTCCAGCTCCCACAGGAGGTTACACTGAAGTCGTGTTAGATCTCATCCGTCTGCACATCACTTACAGCAGCTCTTTTTCCCAGGATGGTCCTGTATATCAAATGTCTGGGCTTTGTCATGTTTATCTGTCTAGTATTTTTAATAAAAGTGCTTGTTTTATTGCTGGAACTGAGATTATGCATCATATACAGGTTCATATTGGACTTCTGGCATGGATGCAGGGATGTTGAGGGCCTGTTGACTTCTTCAGATTTCAATTAATGCTGCTTAACAAAAGGCCATAACATTAAGGTGACCAGATTTCTGCAATATAAACTAGAGATATTTCCAGTTTGACACCTATCATAAAATATCCCATGTTTGTTTTGTATTCCATATTTTGACCATGATAACTACTGTAGTGTAATTCATTATAAATGATAGCACTGTATGGCAGCCTACAGTCAAGTACACAGTATGCTTAGACAAATGTTTACACATCATCTGGATGTACAATTCCAGTCCCATAACCCCACCCTGGGTCACCTTGTGTTCTGATAAGACATCTGTGGTGATTTTGTAAACATTTCTGTTGGAGTTTTAAACAACAGTATTCCATAAAACTAGATGAGCATGTAGTAGAAGTTGCTAGTACATAGCAGCAAACAACCTGCATCTGTTGGACAAAATACGCACAAAGCCAGACAGACAAAACAGATTTTTAAATAAGGATCATGCCATCCACTTAAACCAGACACATAATAATATGAGGTAAGTAGTCATTGGTTGAAAATGAATTGGAAGATTCAAAAAATAAATAAATAAATAAAAAACTTACTGATAAATGCGTCTGCAGTCCTTTTTGTTGTAGAGCTTTTACATGCATAGCAACCATAACAGCCTGAAAATGTTTGTTTTTAACAGCATTGAGAGTCTAACTCTATAAACTATATAATTTTTGTCAGATTTACAAGATTTCAAATCAGTTTTTGAAAAGCTTCTGCCGCAAAAAAACTCTGTACTGTACTATTTTTTCAGAGACAGTGGCCAGGATAATGGAAACAAGTCCACAGGATCTCAGCATTTTAGTTTTGTAATCAGTTATGTGTTTATGTTTATGGGAGCTAAATGTGCATTATGTACTGTCTCATATCCCAATATTGCATGATATTCATATGATACATTTGACCATGGTTTGGTTGTGATAACCATGTGATTCCCCCAAAACCAATCCACCAACAGTCATTCAGAAAACATTTCGATTAGAAAACCTTAAAATTGGTTTACAGTGCAAAACATGCTGGGTTTAGATACATGTGGGAGAATGCTTGAGGGGATGGAACCTAAGGCTGGCCAATTGGGCAATGTAGAGACATTAGTGATGACAAACAAGATGACTGTTTTGGGATAATTAAGGGCTACATTCATTTTAAACATTATTTTACAACTGTAAAATAATATGAAAATGAAATGTTTAATTCACCTTTATTGTTGACATTAAGAAGTTAAATTATGGTAAATTTCCCAGAGTGAGAAAATCTTGCATTTAAAATGCTACAGCGGTCCAGATGAGTTGTAAATTTGTGAAAGTAATAATGAATAAATTCTTTTAGCACTGATAGATTAATTCCATCAATTTTTTTTAAATAAATATATTGACAGCATGCACACATGGCTCTGGAATAGTGTTACAGTCTGAATTTTCTCTTTACTGCACTGTGTGAAGAAGAAACATGCACCAGCATAACACCTGCATGTGTTGTTGGTTTGAAATGACTAAGCTTCATATAAAGATGGCATAGACATTTTATTTTCTTGAGTTAATGCCATGCATTTATTTTCATCACTGTTTCAAAAACGTTTAGTGTTGCACTTTTACTTAAACCATCTGCTTTTAATGTGCTCAACACGTGATATATGCAGAAGCAAATAAATGGCATTTGGATTCTCATGAAGAAGAAGAAGCAACACTGGATAAGTCGCTTAATACCATTTATAACAGCTGATAGACAAAGTGTAAAGAGAAGTGTTATTTATTTATTTTTAAAGAAGTGTGCATGGTTTGTTTCTAATAACAATCAAAAATGTTTACACATTAAAATTTTATCATCTGGGGGATTTTTTTCTCCACACCTAACTGCAAAAATAAGACTTAAAAAACATTCAAAACATTCTGGGATCGTTCAGGAAAATCTAAGTCAATAATTAGAAGTCTAGCTATTTTTTTAATTACATGCCAATATATTAGCCTTTGACAATGGGTCTCAGAACTGGCTAGTAATACTATGGTAATGTTTCTTTTAAAAAAGAACAAATACATTGCATCTAAAACCAGTAAGTTTGGAAAAAAACACAGTAGGTCATTTGTAAGCTTCGGGAATAAATACACATATATAATACATATCAATATATACTGTGTATATTCATATTTATATGTTACTTTGTTATTTAATATATGCAGATAGCTTTCATTCCTGTTTATTCCCTGTGCTATCCACTGCTTTTATGGCCATTATTGTTGCTTTTCCTGCCTGCACTGACTTTAAACCTGGGCTCTGTGGTGGTCTCCAGTTACGCCATGTGTATTCTTATCACGAGTGATTAACACTGAAAAATGAAAGGCAGACAGTACAATACAATGACTCTGCTATTGTATATGCAGTAGATTGCAGTGCTCCTTACAGCTTTACGTACAGAAGTAGCTATGATCGTTCTCACCCAAACAGCCACTGAGCTGTTATCAGTAGTGTTACAGATAATCTTACAAGATCCTAAAATCTTTTAGAGTTTTTTTTTCTTTGTTTTGTTTCACGTGGCCACTGACGTGCTGAAGTTGAAGTAAGAGCAAATACAGTATTGAGTTTGACAGTGTTGTCTGAGAAAAGGTGCACTGATGGCTTGTACAGTCTTCTGAGTGTTGTGTCTTGTTTAGTCAATTAGTTCAGTTCTTTCTCGGTGCCAGGGCTTAACCCACACCGCCTCGCTGTTGTGTGTCCCTCACTGCTGTCTGTGCGTGCTCCAGGCTGGGTTAGCCGCAATTATAGTGGCAGGCGAATATGCATGGCGGCACTGTTGGGCCGTGCAGCAAGGATGTAGATGGCGCTCTCGCGCAGGAATGCATCCCATGTCACTGGTCTGAGGACACAAAAAGAAATGAAAAAAGACACCATCAGAAAAGAGAAATGGAATACTGCAGATTGTACCTGTATATAAAGTGTGATGTATTGTTATATAGTGTATAATGTATCAATATATACTATACTGCATACTATACCAATATATATATATTATATATTATATGTACTGCATACTGTACCAGCATAAATAAAAAGAAGAAGAAGAACAAAAACAAGAAGCAGCACTCTTTATTAATCCCCTTAAGGAAAATATTATTTGTATTTTATCCAATACACACATACTAGGGGGAAGTAGGCTGCCACTAGTAGGAGCAGTTGGGGGAGCAACCTTGCTCAAGGGCACTTCAGCCATGAATTTGTGTATTTGTCCTGCTGGTTCTGGGGCTCAAACCTTTTGGTCCCACAGCTGCTTCTCTAAGCTTTAGGACTCTAAAGGCCCCTTAAATTTTATTTTTTAAATGTTAAACGTTACTGTTTACTACACCAGTATATGATGTATAGTGCATACTATACCAATATCCTATGTGTTAACTCCATAAAATATTATAATATACGGTATATTGCATATTAAACCAATACGTACTGCATACTGCCTACAGTCAGTGGTGGACAAAGTACTCAACTCTAGTACTTAAGTAAAAGTATTGATACTCATGGTCAAAATTTACTCAACTACAAGTAAAAGCTGCTCAGTCAAAGGTTTACTCAAGTTAAAGTACTGAAGTACTTACTTTTGAAAATACTTAAGTATTCAAAAGTACATACATTTAAAAATACTCAAGTATTCAAAAGTGCAAAAGATATTTTCTAATATCAGTACATTGCTGTATTGTTTTGAGTGCTTTTACAGAACCTTGTAACTTGCTAAAACCACCTGATGATGTACTGACATGTAGAACCACTCTGCAACAAAAAGTCTACACCGCCTGTAAACTTCAGTAGGGATGAGCAAGTACACCACTATCTGTATCTGTTCAACCATCTAAATCAGCAAATTTGTACAAATATCCAATGAGTCTGTAATGTTTCTGATTTTTTGTGATTTTTCCCCCGCCCACGTCCCCCGTGCCCGCGCCCCACCAACCCGGTTGCTCAACCCTAATGCCGATCCAAAAGGAACAAGTAACGGCAAGCTTCCTATAAATGTAGTTGAGTCAGAAGTACAATATTTGTCTTTAAAATGTAGTGGAGTGAAAGTTAGAAGTTCACCAAAAAATAAATACTCAAGTAAAGTAAAAATACTCAAAAAATACAGTACTCAAGTAAATAAACTCCACTACTGTCCACCACTGCCTACAGTTCCAGTATATACTGTATGTACTATACTAATATACAATGTTTAATGCATACTACATATATTTAGAACTGGAGCCATGAGGCTGATGTTACTATAAAAAAAACAAGAAGTCAATAGTCACCTGAATAGCCCAGCAAAATCTGGATTCTAAAAGTGTCTTTGCTGATCTTCTTGTGTAAGTGGAAAATTCAGTAAACATAATTTTGGAGTGAACCATTAGTTTATTCTGCTTCTCTCTGAGGCTGACCTGTTGTCGTACTTCTCCATGGCTTTGTCTCGGCTCCTGTCACTGCTGGAGCTGGCTGGACTGCTCTCTGATATGGGGCCGACATGGCTGATGCTGCAGAGAAGAAAAGAAGTGAAACACTTTTACATTCAGACACATTCTGCTCTGTCACTCTGTTTTCTCTACATACACTTACAAACACTGACCGGGTCACTGAACACAACACATACGCTACAGTGAGCTCTAGAGTGATGGCCCTTTATTAGTTTACTCACAACTGTGAAGATATAACTGCCAAAGTAGCCTACACAAATACAACACTTACATTTACTAGACATTTAATATCTGTAAATACTACGCCTGCTTTTCTCTTATTATTATTATTATTATTATTATTATCATTATTATTATTATCATTATTATTATTAGTAGTATTATTATTATCATCATTATTATTTTTTTTTTTTTTTTTTTTTTTTTTTTTTTATTATTATTATCAGTATCATTATCATTATTATTATCATTATCATTATCATTTCTACAGCACTGTTATAGACACTCAAAGCTCTATGACATTTGGAAAAGACATTAGACAGCTATCTTAAGCACCACCAGTGGTCAGCATCCACCTGCAGCCGATCTGCACCAGAACTCTCAGCACGTTAGCTATTGGACAGAGAGGTAAGTAGAGGCTGAGCCCGTTTATGAAGATGGGGATTAGTCAGGACATCAGGGTTACACTCTATTGTTTTAGAGAAAATGAGCAGATAATCAGGACCTTTCAGTCTCATCTGGGACATGTTTACAGGACAGTGTCCCCAGCACTGCACTGAGGCATTGGCATCCACATAGAACACAGGAATAGCACCACCTTTTGTCCACCAACACCAGTTCCAGCTGACATACAAGCTTCATCTGGAGGTCTCCCATCCAAGTACTAACCAGACCCAGTCCTGCTTATCTTCAGTGGATTTACAGGTTATGTTGTGCAGGTTCTTTGGCTACTAATATGCTGTTGGTCCTTCTTATGCCACCAAAACAGCTTTGATTCTTTGAGTCAGTGACTCTACAGGACCTTAAAAGGTGTCCTGTGATATTTGGCATTATAGTCTTTTAAGTTCTGAGGAGCTGTCACAGGTCAAACATGTTCCAGCACATCCTACAAATGCTCACACTGAAATCTGGTGAATTTGGAGGCCATTATTGGTAGATACTGGGAGAATCTGATACCATATTCCAAACCAGTTGCCTGGTCATAATGGTTTGACCCTTGCCAATGTGGCACAGGTCTTATAGCTGCCCATTTCTCCAGCATCCAACACATCCACTAACTACTATTATATCCCAGACCTTCACGTGCACCATTGATACGAGATAATCAGTGTCACTTCATCTGTGAATGTGGTCTTAATGTTTTGGCTCTTAACCCATCTTTATTTTATGCACATTTTAATGCATACTTACTCCTTATTTACTAATTTAACATTGAGGGGGAGTGACATGATTAAAAAGTAAACATTGCATGTTTTATTCTCAGCACTGTAGTGAAACTGATGTGGTGGTGGTGCATTAGAGCTGCTGAATAAGCTCCTCAGTGTCACTACTGGAGTGAAAATAGTGACCAACCAGCCAACAGTGTCACCAGTGAAGGACTAGAGGACCAACACACACTGTGCTGAGCTGCTGTCTCTGACTTTATATCTACAAGACCAACAAGGTAGGTG
The DNA here is from genome assembly GCA_036984385.1 of Crenuchus spilurus. Taxonomy (NCBI): domain Eukaryota; kingdom Metazoa; phylum Chordata; class Actinopteri; order Characiformes; family Crenuchidae; genus Crenuchus; species Crenuchus spilurus. The sequence continues at coordinate 16,309 of BRDA01060303.1, forward strand.
TGTCTAATAGAGTGAACAGTGAGTGACACAGTGTTTAACATCTCCAGCAGCTCTAACACACCACCACCACATCAGTGTCACTGAGAATGATCCACCACCCAGATGATACCTGCTCTCTGTGGAGTCCTGATCACTGAAGAACAGGTGAAAGGAGGTTAATAAATTATACAGAGAACAGATGGACAACAGTCTGTAACTGTAGACTACAAAGGGCACCTAAAAGTTCAGATAGAGTGGTGACATGATGACATGATGGTGTATAGCATCTCAACACTCTTTTCATTAGCTGAAGCAGCTACTTAGTGGTAACCACAGAAAATGGTTAAAATGTGCCGTTTTTAAATTGAGCTGTATTTGATATATATTTTTTAAATTAACACTTAATGCTCAGATTTATTGTTTCTATATCGTTTTCTAAGACTTTTGCACATTATGGTATACTAAGAATAAGAGTTAAAGTGATGTCTTTCTGTGCTACTCTAGTACATTACTCTCCATGTAATTACAGTCTGTGGTCTGGAATGTTTTCAGGGCAAATAAAGTAGGTCAGTAGTAGAAGGTCTTATAGTCATCCGGGCACAAGCCCAATTCAGCACAGGTGGTGGAGAACATGGATTTAATAATAGAACATCCTAGTCTCGTAAGATGTTCCATTATTAATAGAACACAGTTTCACACATTGCCACATGTACTTATTATCTGATTATCACTGTAACTGTGCAGGGACCATGTTTTGAAATCTCAAGTGTATAATGAGAAAAAGCATACTTAAGATGTGTTCAAATTGAGGTAGAAAGAAGAAGAGTTTACCTGACATACCTCACTACATGGATTACTTGTAGAAAGGTTAAGGAATTGAGGTCAGTGTAATTAAAGTAAGTGGGAGTGGTGGCAGGTAGTGCACCATTTGGGAGGTGGAGGGAGTCACTATCACTGAAATAGCTGAATCACAACAGACAGCTGTTGCTAAATCAGAAAAATTTAATCTTCAAAAACAGTACAAATAAAATAATGGACAGGTACTATTATAAATCTGCCAACATATAAACATTTTCTGAAATGTCGAAATGAGCGCTAATGCTGCCATAATTGCAATTACAAAGAAAAAGTCTGAATGTGTAGATGTTTTTTCTAGATGTGAAGTTGTACGTAATTTCTGGATGTGAAGATGTTATTTCTGGATGTGCAGATGTTATTTCTGAATGTGTACATGTTATTTCTGGATGTGTAGATATTATTTCTGGATGTGTAGATGTTATTTCTGGCTGTGTAGATGTTATTTCTGGATGTGTAGATGTTATTTCTGGCTGTGTAGATGTTATTTCTGGATGTGAAGATGTTATTTCTGGATGTGAAGATGTTATTTCTGGATGTGTCCATGTTATTTCTGGATGTGTAGATGTTATTTCTGGATGTGTAGATGTTATTTCTGGATGTGTAGATATAATTTCTGGCTGTGTAGATGTTATTTCTGGATGTGTAGATGTTATTTCTTGAGGTGTAGATGTTATTTCTGGATGTGTACATGTTATTTCTGGAGGTGTACGTGTTATTTCTGGAGGTGTACATGATATTTATGGATGTATTGATGTTATTTCTGGAGGTGTAGATGTTATTTCTGGAGGTGTAGATGTTATTTCTGGATGTGTAGATGTTATTTTTGGAGGTGTACATGTTATTTCTGGAGGTGTACATGATATTTATGGATGTATTGATGTTATTTCTGGAGGTGTAGATGTTATTTCTGGAGGTGTAGATGTTATTTCTGGATGTGTAGATGTTATTTCTGAATGTGTAGATGTTACTTCCTGGATGTGTAGATGTTATTTCTGGATGTGTACATGTTATTTCTGGATGTGTACATGCTATTTCTGGATGTGTACATGCTATTTCTGGATGTGTACATGTTATTTCTGGATGTGTAGACGTTATTTCTGAATGTGTAGATGTTATTTCTGGATGTGAAGATGTTATTTCTGGATGTGAAGATGTTATTTCTGGATGTGTAGATGTCATTTCTGGATGTGAAGATGTTATTTAAGGATGTATTGATGTTATTTCTGGATGTGTAGATGTTATTTCTGGATGTAAAGATGTTATTTCTGGATGTGAAGATGTTAATTCTGGATGTGTAGATGTCATTTCTGGATGTGAAAATGTCATTTCTGGATGTGAAGATGTTATTTCTGGATGTGAAGATGTTATTTCTGGATGTGTAGATGTCATTTCTGGATGTGAAGATGTTATTTATGGATGTGAAGATGTTATTTCTGGATGTGTAGATGTCATTTCTGGATGTGAAGATGTTATTTAAGGATGTATTGATGTTATTTCTGGATGTGTAGATGTTATTTCTGGATGTAAAGATGTTATTTCTGGATGTGAAGATGTTAATTCTGGATGTGTAGATGTCATTTCTGGATGTGTAGATGTCATTTCTGGATGTGAAGATGTTATTTATGGATGTATTGATGTTATTTCTGGATGTGTAGATGTTATTTCTGGATGTGAAGATGTTATTTCTGGATGTGCAGATGTTATTTCTGGATATGTAGATTTCATTTCTGGATGTGAAGATGTTATTTAAGGATGTATTGATGTTATTTCTGGATGTGTAGATGTTATTTCTGGATGTAAAGATGTTATTTCTGGATGTGAAGATGTTAATTCTGGATGTGTAGATGTCATTTCTGGATGTGAAAATGTCATTACTGGATGTGAAAATGTCATTTATGGATGTGAAGATGTTATTTCTGAATGGTAGATGTGCAGATGTTATTTCTGGATGTATTGATGTTATTTATGGATGTATTGATGTTATTTTTGGATGTGAAGATGTCATTTCTGGATGTGTAGATGTTATTTCTGAATGTGATGATGTTATTTCTAAATGGTAGATGTGCATATGTTATTTCTGGATGTATTGATGTTTTTCTGGATGTATTGATGTTATTTCTGGATGTATTGATGTTATTTCTGGATGTGTAGATGTTATTTATGGTTGTGAAGATGTTATTTCTAAATGTGCAGATGTTATTTCTGGATGTATTGATGGTATTTATGGATGAATTGATGTTATTTATGGATGTATTGATGTTATTTTTGGATGTGAAGATGTCATTTCTGGATGTGTAGATGTTATTTCTGAATGTGATGTTATTTCTAAATGGTAGATGTGCATATGTTATTTCTGGATGTATTGATGTTATTTCTGGATGTATTGATGTTATTTCTGGATGTGTAGATGTTATTTATGGTTGTGAAGATGTTATTTCTAAATGTGTAGATGTTATTTCTAAATGTGTAGATGTTAACTCTGGATGTGCAGATGTCCTAAATCTTGTGGGAATCTGCAGAGCTGCGCATCAATTTTATGCTGACTGTACATTTTTAACAGATCTAGCATCAAAATAGCACAGTATTTGGACTGTTTGAAAAATGCAAGTCTAGCATTAGAATCATTAAATTTTGACTCACAGACCAAACTTAAGGGAAAAATATTGGACAAATGATGTTTTCTGTATCTCGCTTCTGGTTGACTCTTTGGAGCATAAGCACAGGGTGTCCCATTAGCCAAACACTTATGAATGACTCTGATACTAATGAAGATCCGGTGATGAAATGTAAATTAAATAAACCTCAGTCTATGTGAAAAAGACTGATGTTATAACATGAGCTGTCCAGCATGCAGTTCTTTTCTCTTGGTCTGTAGGTGATGTGGTCTGCATAGAGACATGCTGTTTTTGGCAGCTTTGTTGTGTTTTCTGAGTTAGGTTAGTTATTCAGTATATTCAAACCATGAACACGTCCTCCTGTATTGTGCACTGTTACATTATACAATGACTACTGCAGTTTTCTCTGAGTGAAATAACCAGCGTTCTGTGCTGTGTACATGAGAACTGAAGACTTTAACCTCTGGAATTGGCTCTCCCGCCAGCATCATATTAATAAAATTCCACAAAAACACTTATATAACTCAGCAAGATTTTATCCTAAAAACAAAACTAAACATACCCCAGAAACCTTAAAGGGTATTTTCAAATATATGTAGCTTGATTCTAAATATGTGTAGGTATTTGTGAGAGGAGCTTAAATAAGCAGAGACATGTTTGTGAGAGCGAGTCAGATGGCTGCACATTCTTTCCCACCAAATGATGTGATCTGTCATTCATATGATGACATGGTAATTCTGGACATTCCACTGGTGGAATAGCAGCCATGGAATGTGTGGAATGTGAAAAGACATACCTGAGGTTAACATGAATCTCATAAATATTCAATATAGGAACCACTGAACAAGTGAAACAGTGTCACCTCACATTAGTTAAGCTTTCAAAATAAAACCACATACAATTTCTAAAAACTGTAATGAGCAGTGTGTAGCCAACACCTCTGTTTATTCATTTCTGAGCTCAAAAGAGTGTTTTTTCACAATATATCAGCTCATCTGAAAACAGGTTTTTGTGAAATCTAAGTTTAGAGCAGATTTAATCAAAATATAGATTTATGACACTTTTACTGTTTTGACACTGTTGTTGCTGAGTTTGTGTTGAACAAAAGCCTGTGTAAGACTTTGGGAAAAAAATAATTAAATGGGTGTAATTTGTAAAAAGTCAAACCATATCAGGCTACATCAGATTGGCTGAAATACCCTCAGACTCCAAAGGGTTAATGTCTCATTGCCGTGTCAGGTAACTGATGGAGACAGGCGCCGGCCTCCACTCCTATAGCTATGAACATAAGCCATTAGAAATTAACATCCATCTACCTGCACTGTAATCAAACATGTCAGTCTTTTCCACACAGACATTATTTATTCCACATTTCATCCCCAGATATTCATCAGTATTAAACTTATTCATGTTTGTTTAAATAAAGAAGCAAACGGGACACTGTATGTCAGCAGACCCATTTTTAGCAAAACAGTGCTAAAAAAAGGCGTCTCAGGACTGCATACCCTTTCATCTTTATCCTTGAGTTGATTTTAATGAGCTTACATTAAAAAGGAATCTTACTTAAACTAAGCTGAGACCAAACAGTCATTTAACCTGCAGTGCTCATTTAAACTAATGAGAGATTCTTAAGAGCTTCTCTGAGGAGTACAAAAGCCTCTTGTTTGATCTTGATAATGGAGGGGTTTGGTCAGCTTTGGTTAAGATAATCATGAAAAGAAACAGAGGAACACAAGACAATATGAACAAATTTGAAAGCAATGAGGATGATGATGATGACGATGATGATGATGATGATGATGATGATGAGAACCACAGGATAGACTCCAGCTTATTTGTGAATTAACTATGTAAATGTCCATTAATCTTCTCCCTTTAAACCCTTAGAAGTTAAGAAAGTCATTATGTTCCTTCTGTTTATAGTATTCACAAGTCGTTATTCAGCTACAAGTCTTGGGCAAGTTAATGCATCCCTGATCAATTTTACACATTTTATTTGAAGTGAAAAGAGGCAGCTGTGGCCTAAAAATGAGAGAAAGTCATGTAAGACATGTAACCCTCAACTGCTCCACAGGTGCCACAGCTGCTCCACTCTAGGCACATGTACCATCATGCATCAGAAAATGACTGTTAATATAGCAGAAAAAAAATCATTTTTGTTCATAACTTAACTCAAAATGTGAACTTTCATGTATATTAGATTTATAACAAATAAACAGACAGATTACAGCCTTTACTTGTTTTAATGTTGATCAGTGTCATTTTTATTTTGGGCATTAGTCTTCTCTTTAGATGATGGGTAACTTATTTACACTTACACCAACAATAACACAATGTTTAACAAGGGGTGCACTAAGTTTTGCACAAGACTATATGTATATGAATTTTATAGTTTGAGCTGAGTGGGCCATGCAATGGACCTGACAACCCCCTGTGAGTTAAAATACATGTTAAGGTTTAACTAGGTTTGTATCTGAAGGAACTTCATGCAGATTGTGACTTACCCCAAATTCACTACAGGGGAGCACAATCCCATGAGTCTGTGCAGGGGACACATATGCCGGAGCCACAGAGAGGATGGAAAGATGGATAACAGCATGAAAGACATAAATGCAGCAGGAAGACATGATGAAGAAACATTGATTACAATGGCAGAGCAGAGCTGATGAGGCATTCACACTGGGCCTGGAGCTCGGTGGGGAACAAATATACTGGGGCCATTTTTCTGCAGTAGCAGCAATTTTACATCTATACAGCATAACGGGTAGCTATGATAATATTACACACAGTCACATCAGAATATTATGACCAGCAATCTAATAGTGTTTGCTCAATAGTGATCTCTGACACTTTCCTCATTGCTCCTGTGTTCATTATACAGGTTAACTGGTCCACGGTGGTGTGTTGATGGTTCTATACCACATGAGCTGTTGTTCCCTACTATCATCAATGGCCTGTATAGCACTACTGTTGTGCTGTTGGGAGACACTCAATGTACAAAAAGTCCAGTCTCAGTACAGCTTCACTACAGCAGCTCTAGAACATCCACAGAGTTAGTGGTTTCTGAGATGCTACCACCCTTCACCTGGTACCCTGTTATCAGCCCTTTTAGACATCAGTGACATCACGTGCTTTACTCATGATGATGGTTTTACACTCTGATACAACTGACTGGTGTGCTCACTTATTTATACATGCAGTAAACCCTGTCACATGACCTCTGACATCCCAGGCCAAGTTCATTCTAAACCAGGCGTCGTCATAATATTCTGACATGACCACATATAACCAATAGCAGGAGCTGTTAAAAACATATATATGCAACATTCAAAACAGATTAATCTGAAAAAAAAACTCTGTATAATATCATTGAGAATGAATTATACTGTTGTGAATTTATTTAGAATGGTGGTGAGAGTTTGTGATATACTTCATTTACTATGCAAATATCTGCAGTGATGCTGGGCTTTGGACCACCCTCATTTAATAAAAATAATAATAATTATTATTATTATTATTATTATTATTATTATTATTATTATTTGAGCAAAAGGCAGGAATGGGGCCCCTGTATCAGTGTTGTTGTAATGTTGAATGTGTTTGTATGTATCAGGAATTCTGTATTAAATATAACTGGTTCAGTCAGGGAGTACAACACATTTTAGTTATTATATTATTATATATTGCATTATTAATTAATGTCATATATGTTGTGTTTAATAGAAAAAATAAATAAATAAATAATCACTTTGATAAATATTATTTGCTGCTTTGTTTCTGGTAAAAAAATACTGTCTGCTCTTTTAACTGAGAAAGCAAAATCAAGTTTTGTTGTTTTACATTTTTGATTCATTTTAGGTCATTTTCATTTAGAGTGACTATGTATTTGGAGTTTAGCGCAGTCTAATAACATCACTGGTTTCCAAAACAACTTGCTCTGTAAAAAATGATGGGTCCACTCCAAATGTCCAGCCCAATCTCCAGACTTCATTGAGAACTTCTGGAATGTGATCAAGATAAGGATGGATGGTCTACAAGCCACCAAACAAAGCAAAAAAACCTCATAAAGTCACCCAAAAGAATGTCAGACTGCTTAAAAATAGCGTTATTCAAAAATAGTGTTATTTCAAAGTCAGTATGAACTTGTTTTCTTTGCATTATTTCTGAAAACGTCAAAACATTGGTATTTTAATGCCATTTTGATTGGTTGATCATTTTCTGTGAATACATGCTCTTAAAAGAAAATTTTGATTTGGAATTTTGTCTGTAGTTTATAGAGTAAAACTGAAATGTTCATTTTACTCAAAGACCTTTCCAGAATAAATGCAGAGAGACTCATTTGCAATGCTCTCTTCGTTTCTTTCCAGAACTGTAGCTAGCTAACGAGTAAGGAGCATTAGTGATTCAGTCAGAGATCTACATGCATATCCTTAAGTTAAAAATAGCTTCTCGATTTCTCTGACAGTCTTTCAGACAGCTTACACTGTGTCATGATGCAATGTGCCATCAAACTGCAAAAATGTTACTATACAGAGAGGAAAATAATTATACTAAGTTGAATAGTAAGTGTGGGCCAGCATTAACATAGCTCGTTATGTAATGTTACGCTTATAACGTAACATTAGCTTAGCTAAGTGGGCTAACTTAGCAGATTCTACATACATACACCAATAACACCACCACCTTGTATCTACACTCACTTTACCGTTGTAGCTGAAAAGACAAAGATACACTTTGCAGTTCTATAATTACAAACTGTAGTCCATCTGTTTCTCTGTATACTTTATTAACCTCCTTTCATCTGTTCTTCAGTGATCAGGACCAACACAGAGCAGGTGTATCATTTGCAGTGACACTGATGTGGTGGTGGTGTGTTAGTGTGTGTTATGGTACAATGTTTTTAAACACTTCAGTGTCACTGCTGCAGTGTATGTTGCACCAACCAGCCAACAGTGTCACCAGTGAAGGACTAGAGGACCAACACAGACTGTGCTGAGCTGCTGTCTCTGACTTTACATCTACAAGACCAACAAGGTAGGTGTGTCTAATAGGGTGAACAGTGAGTGACACAGTGTTTAACTAGGGTGAATAGACGTCCTCTTTTACCCGGACATGTCCTCTTTTTGAGACTTAAAAAGAACGTCCGGGCGGAATTTCACAAACAAAAATTTGTGTTGTACTCACAAACTAGTCTTGCACTTCTCCTATTCCGTTCAGTTCGCTTGAGTGAGATGTTACCCTTTATTAAATGGAGACCCAGCTAAAATACAAGCCGGTTTCCCTTTAGGCTGCCACAAGCTCATGATTGGCTCTGCCGTTTCTTGCTAACGTGTGATTGGCCGTTGCCGCTGTCACTTCCTCAAATGGAGTCTGGACTGCAATTTGGCCGGCAGTCCGTTAACGTGTTGAGCGTTTGCTCTGCCTGTGTCACATCAGCTAGACGTATTTTAATATCGGTGGTTTCATATTAAAATTCATTAATATTTACATTTCAGTGTGTGTCTGTGTGTGTGTGTCTACCAGTCTGTGATAAGCCATCTATTTACATGCCTCTAATTGTAACTATTATCAAAATAATTCAGAATTTCTGCTTATTTTTACTCAAAAATGAGGTATAATTCTGTGTAAATAAGATCTATTGACCACACAGTCTAAACATAAGTGTAACATTGGTGATAATGAGCTGAAGTGAAGTTGACTGAAAAGGATTGGGTGATAATTTTATGCTACATGCTTTTAACAGTTTATTATTTATAAATAATATGTAATCATGTATTAATATTTTATTAATGATTAATATTCATTTTTATTACTTTATTATTCATAATAATGTTTAATAGTTATTATTAGTGTATTAATAATAGTAACTAGTAATTATTAATAAAGTATAAATCATAATTTGTCAATAATTAATAGTAATAAAATTTGTGTTCAAGTACCAAAAAAAATTTATTTGAACATGTAATACATTATATGCCCCCAACTCCCATTCCCCCTGAACCCGCTAAGGTGTCCTCTTTTTCATCACCTCAGATCTGGTCACCCTAGTTTAACATCTCCAGCAGCTCACACACTAACACACCACCACCACATCAGTGTCACTGCTGTGCTAAGAATAATCCACCTGCTCTGTGGTGGTCCTGATCAATAACAATTTGGGTTAATAAAGTAAACATAGAAACAGATGGACTACAGTAACTGTAGAACTATAAAGTGCACCTGTATGGTCAATAAAGCTAAAATGATCAATGAGTGTAGATACAAGATGGTGTCAATGTTATAATTGATCAGTGAACAACAAATGGCAACTGATGAACAGCAAACAGAATGTAAACTGTCAATCACAGGTCATAAAGACTTAAAGCTTCTGTAGGTCGTGGAGCTAACTGACAGCTCATTGCTAGCTGTTCCTTGATGCTAACTGAATTCATTTTGACTTATTAGCTCTCAGAGGCTGCTTATCTTGACAGGATTGTCAAAAACTGCTCCACTAATGTCAGTCTTTATGTCACTTCCTGCTTCTCTCCTGCTTTTTCCTGAAACTTGTCCATTTCAGCTTTTCAGTTATCTCATCAGATGTGTTAGCATGGCTAAACTGAATATAAACATTGCCATAAATCATTTACTGTGGCTGTCAGCATCATTTCGATTTGGAAGTTTTTCAAATGCTAATTTGGCAACTGGATCTTCTGTTGAGACAAAGTCAGTGCACCCATGCTTAAATACGTTATAGAGTTTTACTGTAAGTGTAAATGTTCACAGCAACTTCTACAGGGAAGTTCGATCGATCGATCGATCTGTCTGTCTGTCTGTCTGTCTGTCTGTCTGTCTGTCTGTCTGTCTCTGTCTGTCTGTCTATCTATCTCTATCTACACAGTAAATATGCCAGTGTTAAATCAACACTATTAGAGTTAAAATAACACTGAGGGTAACAAAATGTAACACTCTCAGTGTTAATTTAACTCTAATAGTGTTGATTTAACACTGACAAATTTACTGTGTATCTATCTATTTGTACAAACACTTTCGGTCAAAAGTTTTAGAACAGTTTTAGAAGGTTTCTGGTATGCGCCTAGTTGATCAGGGGTTCAACCTACAGCAAGATAATGACCCAAAACGTCATTCCAAGCTCTGCCAGAAGTACCTCAGGAAAAAACAACAAGATGGTCAGTTTGAAAACATGGAGTGGAGCACAGTCTCCAGACTTAAACCCCATCCAGCTGATTTGGGATGAAGTGAAAAGCAAAGCAAACCTACAAGAGCCAACATTTATGTGATGTTCTGCAGCAGATTAGTGAAGAACTGTCTGAAGAATGTTTGATGTCTGTTGTAGAAAGAATGTCACGAGTGTGTTCAGCTGTTATATCTGACAAAGGTGCTGCTTTGAGTCAATGAGACATTAAACTCAAACATTTTACATACAGAACTGGAAAAACTGGGGTGTTCTAAAACTTCTGACTGGTAGTGTTTGTATATCTGTTTGTCTGTCTGTATCTGAAAACACTCTTGTTTGTTATTTTGATATTTTGATCAGTTGTTCATTTTCTACGAATTCTCTAAATGAATAAATTCTTTGGCACATTCAAAAAACGTATGTCACAGTATATATTGCATATCCTATGATTTCTTAATTTCAACAAATAAACATAAATTATGCACTAAAATGTGTAGAACAATGATGTGATTAAGTCTGTCAGCCTATTTTCATATAGAAATGCAACACAATATAACTTAACCAATGGTGCCGTTATCACTGACTAACAGCACACAAAAGTGTAATACATTAGCTGCTACTAGTGCTGCCATTGTTACTATTTCATGCCAAACTGATATACGTGTGCAGATTTACGAGTGTCTGTAGGGGTCTGGCAGAAAGAGCAGGGCTTGATTTAAACTTATTTAACTGCATCTTAGCCCTGATTATTTAAGTGCTGGCTATTGACAGTGAATCAACAGAGTGAAGAGGCTTTAGAGTGCTGATTATTCTGAGTGACGAGCAGATTCTGGGCCCACCTGACATTGCAGGACTGTGATTCTTTGCTGATTTTGTGGAACCAGGAGGTCTGGGCCCGTCGGCACTCTCCCCCTGTGATGATACCATCCTTATCCTGATCAAGACTCTGGAAGACTGCCCGTGCTCTGTCTCGCTCTTTAGCCGTCAGCAGACGCACCAGCGAGTTCTGCAGAAAGGACCAGAAGTAATTAATTCAATTAAATGTATTTATTTTAATTTAATTAAATGTATGAAATTAATGTTATTTATAATAGAATACAGAAACAAAGCTGCTAATCAACTGAGATCTTTCTGCTTTACTTTCACTTTCTGTCAGTGACTCACATACAGAGAAGCCCACCA
>BRDA01060304.1:8532-28218 GCA_036984385.1 Crenuchus spilurus
TAGAAACTGCAGATTGTGCAGCACAATTTTTTGCAGATTTTTTTTGACACGAAAACATGTGTTTACGACTTTATGCAAATACCGTACGACACGCAGCCATCTGATTGGCCGACACCCCCAAGAGCCGCCACAATACTTTTCTACCATCAATCAAAAAAACAACAACAAAAAAACACCTCCCCCCCGACCCAGAATTTTGGTGAAAAAAGATGATCACCAATTTTTTTTTTTTACTTGGCCTTATCTGGCTTTGTGTTGTATTTATGGATATCTCAATCACCAAAGTTATGTAATAAACAGTCACTTTGCTGCAGGTAGACGGTCTTGACTTTATAGAAAGAAAATAAAACCATCAGCTGATATTTTCTGACCCAATTTTCAGCATTTGTGTACAAAAGCACAGTTTTTTTTAGACGTTTTTTAACACGACGTGTTAGACGTCAAAGATGTCTAGTAGTACTATTATGTAGGTTTATATTAGGCCTGTATATAGTCTTTTATAGAGTTTACTATAAATGGAAATTTATCAACAGATTCCCAGACGATGCAGTTGTTTGCCAGCATACGCAATATCAGCCAAGAAGGTTTATATATTATTGCTTTAGCATGTTTTACACTAGTCTTATTCTATCAATATGATTCAGGCATGACTTACAGGCCTGTAATACTGCCAGTATTGGCAAAAATACACCGTAGAGTCTACATGTTGACAATCACTCAATCAGTCTGCTCATTGTAGTCTCAATAACTTCAGTTTTGCCGCCGATTTCTGGCTTTCTGCTGCTTTATTCTGTTTTTATTGTACTCATTTCACAAAGCTGACATTTCTTTACACCAGTGTGCAGAGTTTTAGAAAGATCTAGTGTACAGCTGTCGACCTATATTGTTTTAAAGATGACATGTCTTCCCATTGATATGCATGTGCTTTGTTGACACTGTTCCCGTTTTGGCGGCCATTTTGGATCCCCCATGAGATCACAACGTCAGAAAATACAAATGATAGGAAATGTTCTCTCTATTTTTTAAATTCTATTAGAGCTCTGATTTTAGTAAAACTGGTAAAAAAGAAGTGTTAGTAGCTGATGTGTGATGGTGTTTAGCTCAGGAGGACAGTAAACAGGTGCTGTCAGGTGAAGGTACATGATCAGGTGAAGAAGGTGAATAAATGCCAGCTGGCTGCTTTTACTGTTTTTACAGCAACATGCGTATATTAGAGAAGCCAATGCTGGCTCACCCACTACGGGCATGCATACAAGCAAAAAGACACTTGAATTATGATCTGACCGGTGATCATGAATGTCCATGGATTGGATATGTATCTGATCTAGGACCACATATTAAAATGACTCAAATCTCACTTGAAAAGATCAGATCAGAGCCACAGTTAGGCAAAAAATCAGATTTGAGTTACTTCAGCCTGGTAATGTGAACATAGCTACCGTATATATATCTACTTAGTTTAACCTACAGTGTCTCTATTGTCTTGCAAACAGCATTGTTGTCTTTAATCAGGGCACCTGTTGATGAGTTGATGGGCACCGCTTCAATTCACTTAAAATATTTAATACATTTCATTTTTTGCTGCTATTTGTTTACCATTCAAAAGTGAGGCCCTTTGTTATTGTAACAAAAATCTTGTACATCTGAAATGGTATTAAAGCAGCTAATTTGAATGTATAGTTATATTATGAGTGCATTTGAATAATTAATTTTAATATATTTGTTGTGTTTGTGTGATGTAAAGGATAGATGGTGTTTCAAATGGAGTAAAAAATATGTTTTGTTCTGACTGTGACAATACGCTGTTTCCAGGATTTCTGTTTGGTATTTTGGTACAAGTTATATTTCCCCATTTGACTGGTTTGCTGTGGGTCACATAGTTGAGCACATGGCTTGTCACAACATCAGGAACCTGCATTGTCATTTTGACAACTGCAGGAAGGAAAGGCCTTTTGCAAGCTTGTGAACCACCATGGTGAGGTTAACATCATCAATGTAAAGAGTGCAGTTCACATGAAGGGTCTCCCTGTGAGTTTCTGAGATACCACCATTACATTTATGGCAGAATGTGTTATCCAGATTTGCTGTATATACTCGTTTGGGGGTTACCCAGAATTTTCCATGATAGCTGTTCTGAGACTCGGATAAAATCCAGAGAGTTTGTTGTCCTTAGTTTTATTTCTCTGGAATTTGGAAGGCATGACATGACACCGTCCAGTTTCCATGGGAATATGGTCCTTGGTTGTTCTAGTCATTTCTGAGCAAATTTGGTTACATCACAAATCCACTTTCCCTGAGAATTTTTTTTATTTTTCTGGTCCTTTCCATTCCAGGACTTTTTCAGGAGCGTTGTTTATAATTTATTTCTAGGTTTTTGCCAATTTTTATCCCCTTCCCAATGTAGTGGTAGCCAATTAGCCCATCCCCTCCGTTAGGCCTTGCACTGTCCATGACTCTAGGAGGGTGCAGGCAAGCACAAGTCTCCTCCGTTGCATGTGATTAAGATTAAGATTAAGGTCAACCAATTTAGCCAATGTGATTTTTCATACAATGGAATTTGACCTCCGCATTTAACCCATTCGTGCAGTGAAACACACACACACACACACACACACACACACGGCTGTGAGAATTTGTGCCCGAAGCGGTGGGCAGCCCTTATCCACCAGCGCCCGGTGGAGCATTTAGGGGGTTAGGTGCCTTGCTCAAGGGCACTTTAGTCATGTCCTGTCTGGGGATCGAACAAGACCAGATCCTTACCACTAGGCCATGGCTGCCCCCGTGATGCAGCCACTGCTTCTTTTTCAAACCACCGCTGATTCACCGTCACTGGAGAGCCTAACGCGCTCGGAGGAAGGCACATAGGGTCCCCAGCTCCGATTGGACCAATCAGTAGACGCCTGAGCCAGCGGACATTGCAATGTGAGTGATAGGGAGAGAGAGCGCCATCTACCTGCCCAGAGAGAGCACTGCCAATTTTTGCTCTCTTGGGCCCTGGCTGTTGATGGCAAACAGCATGACCGGGATTCGAACTCGCGATCCTCTGGTCATAGTGTCTTAACCTGCTGAGCCACTCGGGGCCCTTTCAGGAGCATTGTTATGGGTGTTTTGACAGTAGCCCTGAATGTTTTTGAAAGTGAAAGCAAAAGAAAGTAAAGTCAGGGTTCCTGCCTGCCAGGCTTACATTCTCCCCAGTCTAACAGTTGCCTTCTCTGAATACGTTCTTAGCTTTCACCCTGTGGTCAGGACCACAGTGTCACTGCTGGACTGAGAACAACCCAGAAACCAAAAGTATCTAGCCAACTGTGTCCTCCGTGCAGCATCCTTTGACAACTGATGAAGTGCTTCAGAATGACCAACACAAAGTGTGCAGCAATAGATGAGCTACTGTCTCTACAAGGTGGGCCAAAAAGGTAGATGTGTCTAATAGAGTAGACAGTGAGTGTTTAAAATCTGCTGTATCTGATACACTCATACCAGTGCAGCACACACAAACGTGTCACTACCACAACAGTATCACTGCAGTGCTGTGCGTGATCCACAGAACTATGGTGAAAGGAGGCTAACAAAGTATGCAGGGAAACAGACGGACTACAGTCTGTAATTGTAGAAATACAAAGTGCACCTGTATGCTCAGTGGAGCTGACAATGCGTGTATACAAGGAGGTGGTTTTAATGAAGTGGCTGGTCATATACACACAGTGACTAATAAAGCAGCCATCCCAGGCAGCTGTACTACAGCTTTTGATCAGAAAATCCTACAGGATGGAAATTTGATTATTTGCCATGGTAACTCTGAGCTGAGATGGACTGTTCAGATGGAGATCTCTCTCTCTCTCTCTCTCTCTCTCTCTCTCTCTCTCTCTCTCTCTCTCTCTCTGTCTCTCTCTCTCTCTCTCTCTCTCTCTCTCTCCCTGTGATTTTAGAGCAGCAGGATCATATACACACACACTGAACTGCAGTATTAGATAATTAAAATTAAATACATCAGTTAGTTCAGGACAGAGCACACTTCCTGATCCGTCTCACTGATAACACTCCACATCCCTTGATTTCATTTAAAGGACAGGTTCTCCCAAAATTAATTTTTTCACATACCCAATTTTCTATATACCCCACATGTAGCTGATCAGCCAAGATATGTATTCTTTACTTCTTGCTTACTTTACTAAAATGGAGCTGCAAGGCTATTATTGCTAACCAGGGGCGTCGTAGTGGGGGGAAAAGTGGGACTGAGTTACCAGGGCCCCAAGTGTGGAGAGGGCCCTTGAGGAGTTTGGAATTTTATTTTCCTTTAAATATTAAAAGAAATAATATTTGATAATAGGGGCGAGGGGCCCTGGGCACTGCTTGTCCATAGGGCCCAGAATTTGGTGCCACGCCCCTGTTGCTAACAATCAGTAGAACTTAATTTTCATGTAAATTAGCTGTCATTTCTATCAAAATACTCTTAGTACATTCCTCACAACCAGACCTTAATTACAGTTGGACTGGTTAGTGTGTTTAAGGACCCATGCACTGTCCACCAGTTCTTTCATGGCTACTGTTTGGAAGTTGGGCCATTTTTATAGAATTATAGCAAAAACCCTTTCAGCCTGGGAGAAATTGTAGCAAATGTTTAAATACCTGTATGTGTTTGTATGTGTAGGAAAATACACACTGCTAAACTGGCTGCATAATTACAGTTACAGTGGCATCCCAGCAGGCACAGAATGTTATAATAACATTGTATCAACGCTGCAAGAACATAAACAATGTTGTCAGAGCATTGTCTTAACATCATTGTGTCACAGACAAGCTTGTACAGCTTTGCTACAGTGACTCTAAAATACAGTGGTAACCCTACTTACGAGCATCCCTATTAACCAGTATTCCAG
Organism: Crenuchus spilurus; assembly: GCA_036984385.1. NCBI lineage: Eukaryota > Metazoa > Chordata > Actinopteri > Characiformes > Crenuchidae > Crenuchus > Crenuchus spilurus. The sequence continues at coordinate 13,410 of BRDA01060304.1, forward strand.
GTAACGAGTCGAGATCTCGGAATATTTTTGTTCCAGGTAACGAATAAAATTCCAAGTAACGAGTAGCTTTATATTTAATTACTCAGTAAATTTCTTCAATTATGCCAAACCACTAGGGGCGCTGCGGTCGTAGCATCTCCTAGATGCTAACGTAGAAGAAGAAGTCAGTAAAAGTGCGTGTTGAAAGCAACGCTAAGGTAGCAAATGGTAGTGAACAAGAAAGTTAGATACATTTTACTTTTACTTTTCATATGATAAGGGTAACCATGCCATACACGTACGCCCGTCCTCCTGTCCTCCTTAGCCGCCAGCCTACATAAGCACCGTCGTTCACCCTCTCCTCAGCGGCCAGCCTACACGAGCACCATCGATGTCCCTCTCATTAGCGGCCAGCCTACACGAGCGCCGTCATCGTCTCGTTTATGTTTTAAAAACCCATATAAACACATTATTTAGCATATTAAAGTATACTGTATATTGGCCGGCTGACACGGATTAATCAGTTTTACATGTATTCTTATGGGGAAAATGCATCCAGCTAACGAGCAAACCAGCTAACGAGCAAACCAGCTAACGAGCTCGGCTCCTGCACAGATTAAACTCGTAAGTAGGGTTACCACTGTATTCCAAAAAGTTTGCGGTTTCTAAGATGCTACCATCCTTTGCCCAGTACCCTGTTATTATGCCCTTTTGTACAACAGTCAAATTGCGCTCTTTGCTTGTGATGATTGTTTTACACTTTGCTACAACTGACTGGTATGCTCACGTATTTGACAGTGTATAATGAAGTCTATATGTATGTATATATATATATATATATATGAGTGTGTATATGTATTTATCTACAGTTAAAACTTTATGCCTGGGTCCCCAGTGGCTCAGCAGGCTAAGACACTGACACTATGACCAGAGGATTGCGAGTTTGAATCCCAGTCATGTTGTTTACCATCAGCAGCCGGGGCCCAAGAGAGCAAAATTGGCAGTGCTCTCTTTGGGCGGGTAGATGTCGCAATCTCACCATCACTCTCACAGTGCAATGTCTGCTGGCTCAGGCGTCTACTGATTGGTTCATTTGGAGCTGGGAACCCTGTGACAGGTGTGTGTGGGCACACTGTGTGAACATAAGACTGAAGTCAGAATCTGAATAGGAATGATAGGTTTGGGCTTTTCAGTAGTTTAAAATTGGAATTGAAAACAAACATCAAACTCAAATTACACATTCACTCAAGACCAACATATCATTCTCAATTAAGTCTGTGTGTGTGCGTGGGGGGGGGGATAGCCTGGGTGCCCATTTTTGTTCTGAATCAATTTATGTTTATTACATCTTTAAACATTTATCTTGGCCCTGTGTAGTCCTGAAATCACCAATTAAAGATGGAAAAATATTTGGAATGATTAAAAAATACTGTCAACTTAATCCAGGACGACCATGTGAACTCTTTCTCTTTCACTCCTCACTCTCACCGGAGAAACTCAAGTTACAGTTTCAGCCGTTGGACACTTTGTGTGGACACAATGCTTCTATTACATGATGTGGGTCATACATAAGCCTAAATTAAAAATACAAAGTCATGCCGGATTTCCTCCATGCACCATTTCAAGCATTTTCTTCTTCAAAGGTCTCCCTTCCTGCTTTACATCCCTGTTTAACACATCAAATAACGTCCAGCAGACCAGTGACTTTAGTCAGAAGTCACACACACACACACGCAGTTTGATAAAAGTGCCGATGGAAAAGAGCAAAGTGGGGATAATTTCCGAGACATCTGTGAAAAATGTAACCTCTCCATCGCTCTCATGATGTCATGCACTGACTCTCATAGGGGGATCTGACTAAAAGCTTCATGTATGTGAGCCAAGGTAAACTGGGCTGCATGGAGCCACACTGGACCCAACGGTCAGGAAACTCTCAGACACCAGTTACAAACGGGCCTAAATACGGATCATTGGGTCCGAGCGCGACCGCAGCTTGAGCCAATTATTGGTATCATCTTGATCCAATTTGACTGATCTGAAGGGGAGACCAGAGGGGGAGAAGAGGGGGGATAGGGGGCAAACATTGGTCAAGTATCCTGAGTGAACAGACCCCCGAAAACTCAAAGAACCTTCCCCACCCCCAGCTCACAGTCACCTCTGAGGCAAGCAGTGTCGATTACAAGGTCACTGAAGTAGATTGTGATGGGTCCGAAATGCATTTTGTTGATGCATAGAAGAAACAGTTTTATACTGCCTGTGCTTACGTGAACATTTTCTTATCTCAAAGAAACATCAAAGTGATATTTCCCTATATTCATTTATTATACTGTATTTCATTTACTATATGTGTGACTTGTATGCCCTCTCCTGGTAGATAACATGATTTTAATGAGGTCAAATTCATGTAATCTTTCTTTCTTCTTTTATGACTTGAAAATATGAATATAAATCTGAATTTTGCTTTTTAATTTGTATAGACAATATATAGTATAGTAGTGGCAAAGCATATACAGTGAGGAAAATAAGTATTTGAACACCCTGCTAATTTGCAAGTTCTCCCACTTAGAAATCATGGAGGGGTCTGAAATGTTCATCTTAGGTGCATGTCCACTGTGAGAGACATAATCTATAAGAAAAAACCCAGAAATCACAATGTATGATTTTTTAATCATTTATTTTTGTGTTACTGCTGCACATAAGCATTTGAACACTTGTGAAAATCAATGTTAATATTTGGTACAGTAGCCTTTACAGAGGTCAAACGTTTCCTGTAGTTCTTCACCAGGTTTGCACACACTGCAGCAGGGATTGTGGCCCATTCCTCCACACAGATCTTCTCCAGATCAGCCAGGTTTCTGGGCTGTCGCTGAGAAACACGGAGTTTGAGCTCCCTCCAAAGATTTTCTATAGGGTTTAGGTCTGGAGACTGGTTAGGCCACTCCAGAACCTTGATATGCTTCTTACGGAGCCACTCCTTGGTTATCCTGGCTGTGTGCTTTGGGTCATTGTCATGTTGGAAGACCCAGCCACGACCCATCTTCAATGCTCTAACTGAGGGAAGGAGGTTGTTCCCCAAAATCTCGCAATACATGGTCCCGGTCATCCTCTCCTTAATACAGTGCAGTCGTTCTGTCCCATGTGCAGAAAAACACCCCCAAAACATGATGCTTCCACCTCCATACTTCACAGTAGGGATGGTGTTTTAGGGATGGTACTCTTCATTCTTCATCCTCCAAACACGACCAAAAAATTTTGGTCTCATCTGACCACAGCACTTTCTCCCATGACTCCTCTGGATCATCCAAATGGTCATGGGCAAACTTAAGACGGGCCTAGACGTGTGCTGATTTAAGCAGGGGAACCTTCCTTGCCATGCATGACTTTAAACCATGAGGTCTTAGTGTATTAGCTACAGTAACCTTGGAAACAGTGGTGCCAGCTCTCTTCAGGTCATTGACCAGCTCCTCCCATGTATTTCTGGGCTGATTCCTCACCTTTCTTAGGATCATTGATACACCACGAGGTGAGATCTTGCATGGAGCCCCAGTCAGAGGGAGATTGACAGTCATGTTTAGCTTCTTCCATTTTCTAATAATTGCTCCAACAGTTGATCTTTTTTCACCAAGCTGCTTGGCAATTGCCCCGTAGCCCTTTTCAGCCTTGAGAAGGTTTACAATCTTGTCTCTGGTGTTTTTGGACAGCTCTTTGGTCTTAGCCATGTTAGTAGTTGGAATCTTACTGATTGTGTGGGGTGGGCAGGTGTCTTTATGCAGCTTTTGACCTCAAATAGGTGCATCTAGTTTAGAATAATAAGTGGAGAGGAGGTGGACTTTTTAGAGGTGGACTAACAGGTCTTTGAGGGACAGAATGTTTGCTGATTGGCAGGTGTTCAAATACTTATTTGCAGCAGTAACACACACATAAATTATTTAAAAAATCATACATTGTGATTTCCGGATTTTTTCTTTTAGATGATGTCTCTCACAGTGGACATGCACCTAAGATCAACATTTCAGACCCCTCCATGGTTTCTAAGTGGGAGAACTTGCAAATTTGCAGGGTGTTCAAATACTTATTTTCTGCACTGTATATTATATGTAGTGGAAAAGAAAGTTTTGTACATTATTAATATATAACCATTGGTAAAGATCTTTTGGGTGCTTAAAATGACATTTTTTCAGTGACAAACAACATCAAACTGATAGTAAACTTGTGTTTTGAGGTTGTGTAAAACAATGGTAGAAATTGGCTGTTTTGCATGTGCCCATTTTAATGAATAAAAACAAACTTGTTAAGAATTGCTCAAGCAATAATCATCAAAAACACACCAAACCTTTTTGAAATAATACTTCATCAAATAGAACATTTTTCTATGGTAGTTTTTTTTTTTAATAAATGCCACTATGTATTTAGAACACATTGACATATATGATTGTATATCGTATATTATAAAGACTGTAAAAACTCTTTGATACACTTGATTACACTTTATTTTTTGTGTTGCAGTATCAACCCAGCCAATGGTTACATTTAAAACAAAAACAAGTATTTGAAGAAGTTAATTAGAACAGAGACAACCCAGCAGGCCACCAACGTCAACATATGTTCATTTTTGGTTGAATGTTGGTCATGACGTCAAAAATGTAGCATCAGGATAACATCTAATAACATCCTGTGCCTGCTGGGAATATTCTCACCATCTCACTGACAGAAATTAGTAAGTAATCTTCCACAAAACATAAATGTTTTAGACTTTTCTGTTAATCAGTTAAAAACAATGTAACATTTCTAGCCAAACTTTATTGCATAACATATTTGGAGGGTTTTAACCCCATATTTTTGTGTGTATGGGTTCATATATGCATGCATGGATGATACACATTTAAAGGATGTCCCAGAATTTAATGCTAGTTATTTTAACATTTTCAACTTGCTTTTACCCAGTAAATGAGCAACTACTTACAAGCTCAGTTGCCATTTGGATCCAAATGGGGTTATTTTAGAGTGCATGTTATAGGTAGTTGCTATGGTATAAATTGCATAATAAAAGTTTTGCACATGACTAAAATGTATGTACAGTATATAAGTAACCACTTAGAAGAGTTCTTTGACCCAGCACTTTGTTATGGAAATTGTCAAATGGTTTAGAGTGTCTTACAAAACCCACACTTCACCTGACCTCCTAATTCACCTTCCCTATATTTTACAGAAAATAGATATAAAATGTGATTGTTTGCCTGATATATGTATTTATGACATTTCACTGTTGTAGAAACTGAAATATCATTGGAATAATTCATTATTTCCCCAAAAACAGATGTAAAAAATTTTGGCTGATATATGTAATTAGACTATTTTACTGTTACATAAACTAAAAATCAATGGATGCAAAATTGTGTGCAAGTTAATAAAAAATTTTACAATTTATGATGTTTAGATTTTCTTTACTTTTATATTATACATAGATTTCTCTTGTAAAGTAGATCTAAATATTTTAGTAAAAAAAAGTTTTTTAATTATTTTAATTCTAGTGAGTGATGCTTTGGTGGTCTGTTTCTCAGGTGAGGCGATGTCTTTTTGGCTATGTCCACCAGGCATGTGACAAAGTAATTTCTTATAAATCAGAATGCTTATGCTTCTTTTAGGCTGGTAAGGCTAATACAACTGAAACTAAAAGCAAGAGGAAACTTTATGGCCAAACATAGTAGTCTATAGATCTCCATTTGCTAAGAGAAATGTTTTATTTTACATGGGCAAATTGCACCTAGTCTTCCTTTAACATCTATCCAAATATCACAAAATCACACATTATTGCAATTGTAACAAAACTTCCGATTTCAGAATTTGTAGCTGTATAATACTTGGAAAAATATATATAAATTAAATTTTATTCATTAATTTGAGCAATTTTGGACCATTTCTATTGGTCCGTTACTATTGGCTCAATCACCACCACCTCCAAACACACCTTAGTAAAGCCAGATTGAGCCTTAAGCAAATCCTCTACTTAAGTAGCACTGTCAAAGCACAAAGTCTGCAAAATTCATTACCCCCTCCTACAAAAACTTCATATCCTATTCTTCCTGTTCGGTCTTTAGCTGTATTGCTTGCCAATTACTTTCAATCCTTGTGATGACAATTTGGCGTGTTTTTACTGATAATATTGATATTGTTTTAGCTAACTGCTTTTGGAATGCTCATGATGTGATCCCTGTGTGCTGTTTCTGCCAGACATGGTTTTGATAGTTAATGGCGATTGAGTGTTGGGTTACCAGTGAGAAAGCAGACGATTAAGCAGGATTAAGCTAAGTGTTGGTGAATTTGGTTACTGGCGTATCACTCAGCACTTAAGAGAGTGGTAGTAAAATCTGGCAGAGTCAGTCTCAGGTCTACCGTTCAAGTCTGTACAAACTGAATGTAGATGGAAAAAGAAATGTTTACAGTGCAAATCCATTCTATCAAATATCCAAGTACAATAAGATTATTCTCAAATGAGTAAAGTTACAAGTTCATGCAAGCTAATCCATCTTAATTCCTTCAAGACTGTGTATCTGTATCTAGTTATTAATACTCTATCTATCTATCTAGACTGTGTATCTGTATCTAGTTATTAATACTCTATCTATCTATCTATCTATCTATCTATCTATCTGTCTATCTGTCTATCTATCTATCTATCTATCTATCTATCTGTCTATCTGTCTATCTATCTATCTATCTATCTATCTATCTATCTATCTATCTATCTATCTATCTATCTGTCTATCTGTCTATCTATCTATCTATCTATCTATGTCACTTTGAATGTTGCATAGTGACAACCCCCTGTTAATAGGAGTAAAGGAGACACTAGAAATTGGTAAAGCAAATGTAATCACTGTTTGTACACACACACACACACACACACTGCCTCACAAATATTAAAGAATGGCTGCCAAATGCAGTGCTGACCTTGGCTCAGCTTACGTCTTTGTATTATTAGGTTATTAACACAAACCCCCACAAGTATCTTCTTAAAGTCTAAAATAAATGTGATTAGGCCTTCATACTCACCATACTGCAGCAACACTGAAGTGTGTGCTCAGTCTGCTCCTGATTACCCAACACACACACATTTACATCATGCACACACATTCACATCACACACAAACACACACACACAGTGAAAACCTATAGGCATCCATATCTGACAGCAGGGTTCAGAGGTTGGCGGCACATTACAGCTTTATTAGATTAATTACGATAAGGATCAGTGCTTTAAACACAGGGTGAGACACTGGCTAGAAACACACTCAAAGCCTTCAAGCAATCTCTCTCTCTCTCTCTCTTGCTCCCTCACTCTGATTGGTAGTGTCAGGGCTGAACTTTGGGGAACAGTAACTCGCTCCATAAGGTGAGCCACGCTGCTCGCCCATTCGTGACATGCAGAAAATTAGTTCAACATACTGAACAAATAATGGGCCAAGCCTGGTCCTTTAGAGAGCCTGACTGTTTTGCGTGTGTGAGGTAAAGAGAGAGAGAGAAATAAAGAGAGAGAGAGAGAGAGAGAGAGATAGCAGGGGGTGAAGTCTGAGAAGGTTGACAGGGTCATGGCAGATACAGTTACCACATCTGAAATAAGTAAGGTCATTCTGCTGTCTTGCTCTACTTGCTCTCACCCAGAGCTCATGGTGTGTGTGTGTGTGTGTGTGTGTGTGTGTGTGTGTGTGTGTGTTGGTTTTTGAAATTCAGTTGTGTTGATTTTGTAGGAGTTTTACTGTTTTTAACAGTGAAAGTGAAACATAATTTCTTTTTGGTTACAGAGGTTAATTTTTGGATTTGGAAAGTAACAAAACAGGAAGTCTTATAATAAAATAGTTTTTGTCCACTCTTTGGTGAAATCGGCTAAAGTTATAGCCTTCTAGGTGATTCATTACATTATTAAATGTTGAACAAAAATAACGTAAAAATCCTGAAATAATAACATGTCCAGGACAGTAATGATGGACTAATGTAGGATGGATTGAGTGCACTAAAGAAGAGAGTGGCATGTGTGTTTGGCATGTTGGCATGCATTAATAAGCTTTAATGACATTAAATACATCAATTGAATTTTCTTTTTAAACTCTTGAGAAATGCTCCAGCATTTCAAAGCTGTGTTGATTCTCTTATCTGTGTGTGTGTGTGTGTGTGTGTGTGTGTGTGTGTGTGTGTGTGTGTGTGTGTGTGTGTGTGTGTGTGTGTGTGGCTAAGTGTGAACAGATGTACCACAATATTTTCTCAGTAAGGGAGAATCTCAGTGTGACAATAACCTGCAGCTGAATCAGCGCACTGTCCTGCCAGGCAATCATACACCCACACCAAAATGGGCCCCAAAACATTTTCCCAATTCCACACACACACATATACACACTTTGTCAACAACTATCAGACGATGTATGCTTGCTAATATATGCAACAGTGCAGTGCACTACAGTTTACACTAAATCATGGATTTTCTTTTATCATAGAACAGTCAGTGACGGGGGATGAAACTATTTATCTATTGGAAATCACCTGCATGCAATAAATGTGTAAATTAGGCCATTAACAAAAACTGAATTGACATGAAAGACTACCAAGAGACTTATGGCAACACTGAAAGAGTTAAAGGCTAAGTGGCTGACTGAAGAAAAAGTAACGAAAAGAAGGAAAAGTCCACAGCTTTATGGGAGAGTGGCAAAAAGCCACTGTTAAATAAAATGCACATGTCACAGTTTGCTAAAGGCATGTGGAAAACTCTAAAGTTCGCTGCAAGAAGACTCAGTCATCAAACTAAATGTTGCTTCTGACATAAACCAAATGCTGCACATCACCAGAACTACACTATCCCAACTTTGAAACATGGCGGTGGCAGTTTCATGCTGTTGGAATGCCCCTCTGCAGCAGACTTGTGAAGGCAGAGTGTAGAACGAATGCATCAAAATACAGAGAAACCCTGGAGGAAAGCCACCATGGACAAACCTTGAGGCTTAGAAATGGATTTGTTGAGCCCCAAATAAACAGCCAAAGCTACCGTAGCTGGAAAACAACTGTTATTTCCCTCACAATCTCCATCACCCTGACAGATGAGATCTATCCACACTCACTCAGACTTCAGTCATGTTTCTCTTATTATGTCTGCCCACGTTCAGTCAGTTTGTGGACTACGTGATGAAAGATAACAAACACTGGATCTGTTTTATGCTAACCTTAAAGAGGTATATACATATACAGCTCTCCCCCACCGGGCCATTCATGGCATAATCTGGATCACCTCACTTGACTGTACAAATTAGTAGTTCAGAGACAGGCAGTGACCAGCTGGATAGTGAGGAAATGGTCACCTGAGCCTGTAGAAACACCTGAGGGACTGCCAGGAGGCTGCACAATGGAAGATCCTGTGTGAAACAAATGGGGATAAGATTGATGCCATAACATGCATCATAGAGTACCTCAGCTACAATAAGTGTTTTAAAAAGAGATTTTTTCCCAAGATCAAGAACACCAAAGAGGTGTACAGGTACATCACAAGCTTCAACTAGCACAGCCTTAGACCTAGCCCTCAGAATGCCATCCTACATGTACATGTACAGCCCCATTTAAAAAATGAGATGGTGTGTAAAATGTAAATAAAAGCAAAATTAAATAACAATTAAAACAATGGCTATTTCAGCAAGACAATGCTAAACCACATATGGCATCCGTCACAACAACATGACTTTGCAGAAGAAGAGTCTTGGTGCTGAATTGGCCTGCCTGAAATTCAGATCTTTCACATTTGGTGCATCAACCTGTTGCTTGGACATCCCACCAAATAAATACATTTCAAAGACTGACACTTGAAAGGGTAGCATATCTGAGATCTTTGGTTCAAAAAAGGAACTGAGGGAACCCCCAAACTGGACTGGATCTGTAACACATGTTATGTACAAAAAATCTAATTAATCTTTTTTCTTATGGAGTGAGAACTGAGCACTTTTGGACATTCTACTTGTCTGCTGTAGTGAGTGATTTACTCTTTGCTGTTGTATATTGGGATAATGGTGGCATCAAATGTGCTTTGAACTAATAGAATGAACTACAGTGGTAACCCTACTTACGAGTTTAATCTGTGCAGGAGCCAAGCTCGTTAGCTGGAATGCTCGTTAGCTGGATGCATTTTCCCCATAAGAATACATGTAAAACTGATTAATACGTGTCAGCCGGCCAATATACAGTATACTTTAATATGCTAAATAATGTGTTTATATGGGTTTTTAAAAATATAAACGTGACGACGACGGCGCTCGTGTAGGCTGGCCGCTAATGAGAGGGAGACCGACGGTGCTCGTGTAGGCTGGCGGCTGCATGGTTACACTTATATGAAAAGTAAAAGTAAAACGTATCTAACTTTCTTGTTCACTACCTTTTGCTACCTTAGAGTCGCTTTCACTAGCACTTTCACTTTCACTGAACAGCAGGCAAAAGTATTGACTTGCCTCTTCTACGGTAGCATCTAGGAGATGCTACGACCGCAGCGCCCCTAGCGGTTTGGCATGCTTGAAGAAATGTACGCTACTCGTTAGCTGGAATTTTAGACGTTACCTGGAACAAAAATATTCCAAGATCTCGACTCATTACCTGGAATACTCGTTAGTAGGGATGCTCGTAAGTAGGGTTACCACTGTAATTAGGAAAGCTGTCTATATTGTAGAAGACTGGACTCTTTTGTTGTTATGGCAAAAGCCATCATTTTAGCCATCTTGGACAACACTTCACATCCCAGATAGCAAAATTATTCTGGCCTTCATCACCAATTTTAATTTGGCCCACTTGTCACATGGATTGACGGTACTTGGGTGGACCACTCCCAGTTGCAAGATGTGGGCCACATATACACTAGATTAGGGCCACCTATCTGGACCAGAAGCTTGCCACTTATGGCTCTTATGTAGGTAACACTGTCATATCTCTGCCAGAAGTGGACCACATCTCTTTTAGAGCATGTGGGCCAAATGTGTATTTTCAATACGAGGGCCACAATTGTAGAATTGCTTCCCAAGAATGGGAACCTGCAGCTGCCAGATGTTTTTAATATTTGATGAGGCATTAAGCAGTAGAAACACTCCACTCGTCAACCCTAATGTCTTTTTGGTTGTCTTGTGGTTATTATATCATTGCGTTGTTTTTTTGGATTATGACTCTATGTGCCTCCTCTTGTCACCCCCTCCCCATCCAGAGTTTATTTTACATTATATGGGCATTCTGGTAGACTTGCTAGACAAAATCATTGGAGATGTGTATAAAAATATGTTTATATCTCAGTTGAATGCTCACTATGTGGTCTACTCCACCTATAACAGCTGCATTGCCTGATAGCACTGTACTATCAGAGACTAGTCAGAGGAGGATAGCTTCCCCTTTGAATCTTGGCCCTTCTCAAGGTTTCTTCTACATGTTATCTCAAAGAGTCTTTTATCTCATCAATGTTCCCTTCACCATACTCCACACTTCTGTTATTGACTATTTTTGGGACCAGCTTCCCAAACAAGGGGGAAAAGTATATCAACACAAGCCAGGTTATGCTCTGTTGGGCATACATTTCATTCAGTTCCTACAACCTCTTATTGTAGAGAACACCATCCATATGATTCTTCAGTATGACTTCAGGAAAAAAAATAACTGTCATCCCAAGACATTCTTACCTGTCAGTACTCACACCTGCTATGAGACTATTAAGCTGTCACACATACACTCACACACTCTATACAGTAAGTGAGTGAACACCTCTGTGTTTTGTTTCTACTGTTCTTCAACACCTGCTGGCCTTTTGTTAGGTTCTTTAGACTCCGATCATGCTGTGTTTAACCTAAATGCATAGGGAACCACTTGTGGGCCCAAAATTAAGCACAATCAATCAGGGCTACATTGCCCAAAAGCATAGTTGCTAACATGGAGCAATTCAAGTGTTTCCCAAAACCATAGATGGAACCACATTGGTAATTTACATAGTATGGTTAAGCAACACAGGCTTTCCCCCCAAAACCATAGTTCCACGAAACATTTGAAAACACTGTCATTAAGTTGAGTAGCTCAAACTACAGCTGTAGACCTGTGGTGATGCCATAATGTCACTATACTGAAAATTGACATCAGTCTCTCTGTAAGAACATTTGAATGTCAAGTGCTTTGAACACTGTTCTTAATGTATTTCTGTGTTTATGAATATGGTTGCATTTATTAAATAATATCACTGTAATGCATTGTCTGCATTGGCTTTATAACCTTAGGTAAACTATGTATATATGGAGGATTCCTGGTTCAAGATAACTCTTCTGCATTTTGTCTCCATCCATGTCTCACCAAACTGATTTCTTTTCATGTTTTTTGACAGGAATTGTCATAATATCTTTGCCAGTTTAGGTCAAAATGTTTGGGTCAAGTTCTCTTGTAGAAAATTGTGATTTTCATCACATTTTTAAAGGGTCAAATAGAGCATTTAAAATAATTGTCCCTTTATGTATACAGTGGTAACCCTACTTACGAGCATCCCTACTAACGAGTATTCTAGGTAACGAGTCAAGATCTCGGAATATTTTTGTTCCAGTTAATGAGTAAAATTCCAAGTAACGAGTAGCGTAAATTAGTTCAAGTATGCCAATCGCTAGGGGCGCTGCGGTCATAGCATCCCCTAGATGCTAGCGTAGAAGAAGAGGTCAGTCATTACCTTTGACCGCTGTCCAGTGAAAGTGAAAGTGAAAGTGCTAGTGAAAGCGACGCTAAGGTAGCAAAAGGTAGTGAACAAGAAAGTTAGATACATTTTACTTTTACTTTTCATATGATAAGTGTAACCATGCCATACACGTATGCCCGTCCTCCTGTCCTCCTTAGCCGCCAGCCTACACGAGCACCGTCGTCGTCTTGTTTATGTTTTAAAAACCCATATAAACACATTATTTAGCATATTAAAGTATACTGTATATTGGCCGGCTGACACAGATTAATCAGTTTTACATGTATTCTTATGGGGAAAATGCATCCAGACACAGAGATCCCATTCACAAGAAACAACATCTTTATGATACTTTAATGATTTCGTTTTTAGTCAAGGAGAGCTTTCATTGTCATCATAAAAAAGATTTTTAAAAAAGCTGATGCTTTCAAAGCTGATGATTTCAAAGCTGATGATTCCGTCTTCTACCATATGGTGTCATATTCACATGTCTAGCTCACTGAGCTAGTGAGGCATGCTGTACAAATATGCATGTAAATGGATTTGAATGGCTAGTAGTTCTGTTTTTTCTTCTAAGGGAAGCATTATTAATTTTATTTGTGACATTGTTATTTATATTACTGTTAATTTTTGTTGTTGCTGTGGTATGTGAGTAGATATGAAAAGGTAGATATATTATTAATTATAGTAAAATATTACAAAGTTTGTGAGTTTCTACAAGTTTCCAACAGTGAAAATCAGACTGTTCACATTTGGAAATACAGTGGTAACCCTACTTACAAGTTTAATCTGTGCAGGAGCCGAGCTCGTTAGCTGGTTTGCTCGTTAGCTGGATGCATTTTCCCCATAAGAATACATGTAAAACTGATTAATCCGTGTCAGCCGGCCAATATACAGTATACTTTAATATGCTAAATAATGTGTTTATATGGGTTTTTTAAAACATAAATAAGATGACGACGGCGCTCCTGTAGGCTGGCCGCTAATGAGAGGGAGACCGACGGTGCTCGTGTAGGATGGCGGCTCCATGGTTACACTTATCATATGAAAAGTAAAAGTAAAATGTATCTAACTTTCTTGTTCACTACGTTTTGCTACCTTAGCGTCGCTTTCAACAGGCACTTTCACTTTTACTGGACAGCGGTCAAAAGTATTGACTGACCTCTTCTTCTACGGTAGCATCTAGGAGATGCTACGACCGCAGTGCCCCTAGCGGTTTGGCATACTTGAAGAAATTTACGCTATTCGTTAGCTGGAATATTACTCGTTACCTGGAACAAAAATATTCCGAGATCTCAACTCGTTACCTGGAATACTCGTTAGTAGGGATGCTCATAAGTAGGGTTACCACTGTATTGTAGTTTGAACTACAGTGGTTCAAACCAACATGCTTCAGACCACTATGGGATGAAGCAGGTATAGCAGTATGTTGTACAGGAAATGCAACCATAGAGAATTACAGGTTGAATACGGAGAGCTACATCATCATTATAGAACATGCACTGCACAAATATGAGTAAGGAATATCTGAACAGTAACTACACACAAGCACTCATTAGCAGTGGTTTTGGGGATTATGTTTCTTCAGTAGACATTTGTGCATGTGAACTAATCCTGTTTATGTTCATTAGAGCTGCATTTGTCTGCTGTGTTTTGTATCTGTTGAACTCTCTCTTTCTTGGCTTGTGGATTACTAAGACACTCAGAAATCTCTTTTCTGATCTCTAGCAGCTGTAATATACCCCACACCCTGAACCCCACATACACACTGCCTAAGGGAAGACTGCAGTCATACCCACAACTGAATAAGCAGTGGAGAATGAGGGGAGTGAAAGACGGGGGGGATTTTCTGGACTTAGGCCATTTTTTCTCCATTTTCTTGTTCTTTTCTGCTCTCACCATATAAATGATTTTAATGTTACATTGTATGAAACTTCACTAGTTCATTTGTTAACAGGATTAGCAGCTAATATTCTTCAGAGGCTGAATTATATTATTCTTGTGCTGTTGAGGCATTTGCATCTCCCTCTGTCTGTCTGTCTCTCTCTCTCTCTCTCTCTGTGTCTCTCTCTCTCTCTCTGTCTCTCTATCTCTCTCCCTCTCTCTCTCTCTCTCTCT
>BRDA01060305.1:0-10690 GCA_036984385.1 Crenuchus spilurus
TCTCCTTCTCTCTCTGTCTGTCTCTCTCTCTTTCTCTCCTTCTCTCTCTGTCTGTCTCTCTCTCTCTGTCTCTCTTACACTCTCTCTCTCTCTCTCTCTCTCTGTCTGTCTCTCTCTCTCTCTCTCTCCTTCTGTGTGTGCGTGTGTGTCTGTATCTCTCTCTCCCTGTGTGTGTGTGTGTGTGTGTGTGTGTGTGTGTGTGTGTGTGTCTGTCTGTCTGTCTCTCACTCACTCGCTCTCTCTCTCTTGTACTCAGAGGTGTTGAACAGTTTCTTCCAGCTGGAGTGTGTTCTCCAGTTTCTCTGATGTCTCTGCTGATCCTTGAGATTCCCTGATGGGCTGATGTGCATGTGTGTGTGCCCTCACACACAGGAGGAGGGGGGTGTATTTGAGTTCCAGGTGTAAGCTCTTTAGGGGAAATCTGTCAGTTTTGTCAGTATTGGTGGGGCTGGGGTGTGAACAGTGTGTGTGTGTGTGTGTGTGTGTGTGTGTGTGTGTGTGTGTGTGTGTGTGTGTGTGAGTCAATAGTCATTTTTTAAATTAAGGTATAACACACTAGTTACTATTATCTACACACAGTGAATAAATCATATTTGTTGGCTGTTTTCTGGATTTATGGAAGATAGAAGCAATAAATTCAGAAAGCAACAGTCAAATATAATGTATCTGTTTGTTTACATTACAGCTGTCCTAGAACCTGTACAATGAACAGTATGTAAGAATGACTAGAATTTCACAACAGTCTCCTTATACATCAGAATATTTTTATTCAGGTGCATCTAAAAAAATTAGAATATCATCGAAAAGTTAATTTATTTCAGTAATTCAGTCCAAGAAGTGAAACTTATATATTATATAGAATCATTACACACAGAGTGACCTGGTTTAATGATCACAGTCTCACTGTGCTTGATTGGCCAGCAAACTAACCTGACCTAAACCCTACAGAGCATCTATGAGCTATTGTCAAGAGGAAGATGAGAGACACCAGACCCAACAATGCAGACAAGCTGAAGGCTGCAATCAAAGCCACCTCAATACCACCTCAACAGTGCTACAGACTGATCACCTCCATGCCATGCCACATAGGTACAATAATTCATGTAAAAGAAGCCCCGACCAAGTATTGAGTGCAACATTTATGTATTAAAAATCATTTTTTGAATTGGTCTTATATGATATTGTCATTTTTTTAGATACTGACTTTTGGGTTTTCATTGGCTGTAGACCATAATCATCAATATTAAAAGAAGTAAACACTTGAAATATACACTCTGTGTGTAATGAATCTATGTAATATGAGTTTCGCTTTTTGAATTGAATTACTGAAATAAATGTACTTCTTGATGTTATTCTAAGTTTTTGAGATGCACCTGTATATGCCTGATAAAACATTCTTATCTCTTAAATGGTAACTTTGTAGAAGAAGAATATATTTTGTCACAAGATTTTATTTACATTTTTACAGTGTAAAAGGCAGATGGCTAAAAAAATGTACTAAAATATTTTTTAAAATTTAATGAAGTGTTTTGTCTATTTATCACACATGAAATTATTGCCACTGTCAGGACAAAACCATTTCAAGGGCTTAAAATATTTTTTGGAAAAGTGCAAAGAGGATAAATTGATTTACAGCAATAACATTCAGGGTAGTTATGAATCAGTGAATAAATATATGGATATGAAACACTCCATCCTAGAGAAACTCAGATTTGTTCTCAGTGTTGATGATTGAAAACAGATGTCTGAAGAGATTAACAAGTCTATTCACTGAAATGGCTATGAATACACTGCCTGATGTTTGAGACATTAAGTTTACATTTTGAGGGATACATGTAAGGGTGTTGTAAGGCAAAATAGTGCTCCGAGATTTCTCATTATTATATTATTATTAACAAAATAAAATAAAATCACAAATGTGCCAAGGTTCAGTGGTGGTTTGGGATGGTAAATAAAATGTATATTTTTGTGAAAGTTGGTAAGTTAACATATACCATTAATCGCAACAAATCAACAATTCTCCATAAAAATAGAAACTAGAATAGAAGTAATGTAACTTCACCAAGTGATGTGAAAGTGACACATTGACACAATTGACCAAAACACTCATATACACACACTAGGGGACAGTGAGCACATTTGCTGGGGTGAACATTCCTAACCATGGCACCCGGGTAGCTGTTGAGGGTTAAGTGCCTTGCTCAAGTGCACTTTAATCGGGTCCTATCAATCAGTAGATCGAGCCGGTGACTTTCTGGTCATAAGCCTATAAAAACGAATAAAGTAGACATTTAAAATCATTTACTCATTATTATTTATTTATGTTAATTAGTTGTTTCTTTAATGCAAATGTCAGCTGGAGTTAAAAAGGTGCTTGTATTATGTCAGCAAAGTACAGCTACTGTGTGAAAAACTTTTCAAGATATTTATTTGATACATATACATGTATGTTTACAGTAAATTTGGTGCATTGCTTTTCCAGTGTTCCTCTGATTTCTCTGCTCTCTTTTCTTGTTTATTTCTTTCTTGTCCTTTCCCGTTTATCCATGCAGTTTCCTTTTTTTGGTGATTTTTTTAAAAACCTTATGCTCATTACTCTGAGCAGATAATCTAAGAGTTGTGAGCACTCAACCCCGGCCCTTCTTTTCCTCCAGTTTATTTCAGCCTAATTGAGATCTGTCATCACTCAGATCTAAAGGGTTTATTATTAGTGGGGTGCTTCCTGTGACAGATAAAAATAATCAGCCGCGTTGTGACCACATTTGAACATGGTCCACTGGGGCATGTACATCTGTGTGTTTGTGAGGAAGTGAGGGATAGGGATAGTCTTGCTGCAGTCTGTCTGCCACTACGTCCTTAGGAATTTGGGGTTAGAATGTGGATCGTCTGAGTCTGAAAAGTTACCCCTGGCCTCTCCTGAAAGCATTATTTAACCACACAGTTTGCCTGTATGCTGTCTGTCAATTAGCACCCACATTTACATCTGTGCAGGCCCCACTCACTGACATAAATGGCAGAAATAAAAAACCTGTGAACCAGAAATGGCCTGCCACACACACACACACACACACACACACACACACACACACTTGTTTTCATACATAGTCAAGACTTAGAGTGAAATATATGTGTATTATGTGTGATAGTATGCATAGCCAAGTTTTTTGTTTATCCGTTTCTAAACCTCTCCTCTTGGAGATTAAATTGTGTTAAATCAAGCGTGCTAGTGATGAAATGTAACCCAATTCATGCAATAAGCAAGAGCTCTGAGGAGAACAGCTGGAAGCAAATTTTGTCTTTCCAGACTAGTTCAAAGGATGTCAACTATTATTCCAAAAAGTAGAAATGTATTACTTTTTATTTATTTATATGTATTACAGTAATAAAGATATATTTTGTTTTTACAAGTAATAATGCCAATAATGTAATATTTACAACAGTGTAAACAACATTCTTTGGTTGCTGAAGACTTTTGCACAGTACTGTATATACATAGTCATATCAGAATGTTATGACCACGATTGATTTGGAATGAACTCGGCCCAGGATGCCACAGCTCCCATGTGACAGGGTTTGCAGCATGTATAAATAAGTGGGCAAAGGGCAAAGACGTGATTTGACTGATGTTCAAAAGGTCATGATAATAGGGTGCCAGGTGAAGTATGGTAGCATCTCAGAAAATGCTCATTTCAGGAGATGTTCTAGAGTTGATGTATTAGGGTGTACAAAGCATGAACTTCTCGTACATTGAGTGCCTCCCAATGGCATAACAGTGGTGCCCCATTGGCCATTGATGCCAGAGGGGAACAGAGCAATCGATGTTCTACAGTGGACCAGTTAACCTCTTTAATGAACACAGGAGCAACAAGAAACGTGTCAGTGATCACTATTCACTGAAACTCCAAGCCAAAAGTGATTATTCCCACTATTACGTAGGTGGTCTAATACCTAATATTCTGGTATGACTGGGTTAAAGTACATTTAAGTAAACAGATGTCTTGAAAATGTACTAAAACAAGTACAGACACACACACACACATTTTTATCTTTGCTTCTTCAGTGAATGGGGTCAAAAATGTCAACATCCATTTTGTGCACCTGTGAGCTAGTGATGAGTTGAAAAGTTGAAAGGCTGACTGAGCCTTCACAGTTGTAACATGAGGTATGATTTTTGATATTTTTATTGCTTCAGTTGAATGTTGTAATCTTTAACTGTAAGTTGCTGAGTAATAAAACACTAGAGTCTTTCAGTGATTTGTTTTCTACAGTTAAGAAGTGCTTTAGGGGGTATAGTGTCTAAATGTGATTAAAAAATAATATAAATAATTCAATTAACTATCAAGAGTAACAATTAATTAATAAACAATGTACTGGTAGTTTGTTTACATTATGCTACAGTAGACAAAGAACATAACAGCTAAAGTTTAATCTTCAATGGTTAATAATAACATATAAAGAATATATAAAATTTAAGCCTGTAATTAAAAAAAGAAATAAATATTATATGCCAGATAATCTAAAAGCTGTCATCCTTCATCTGGTACCCTATTATCCTGCCTTTTTGGACTTCAGTCAGATTACATCATATGCCCAATGCAGTCATTTTCTACCCTGCTGCAACTGACATGTTCTTTTATTCATACATGCATCATAACCTGTCATGTAACATTTGTGACATCCTGGGCCAAGTTAGCTCCAAACCAAGAGTGGTCATAATACTCTATGACTGTATATTTACATTCATAACCCCAATTATTGAAAAAGTTGTGATGCTGTGTAAAATGTAAATAAATTAAATAAAAACAAAATGCAGTGATTTACAAATCTTATAGACCCATATTTCATTCCCAACACAATATAAAACACATATCAGGTGTTGAAAGTGATGCATTTTACCATTTCATGTAAAAAAAATATTAAGGTGTTTAGAACTTCATGGCAGCAACACATCTAAAACAAATTTGCAGCCAGGTGCAACAGAAGACTGGAAAATAAGTTGTCCTAATGAAAAAACAGCTGGAGGAGCAATTTGAAAAAAATTACATGACTGGGTATAAAAAGCACTTTAGAGATACAGAGTCTCTCAAAACCAAAAATGGGCAGAGGCACACCAATTTGCAAAAACTACATCTACAAATGTTTTAACAATTTTAGAAAAATGTTTCTCAGTGAAATTGAAAAGACTTTAAATATCCCACCATCTACAGAGCATAATATCATGTGTAATGCGGTCATCTTCTCTAGGCCAACGCTCATTTAAAATGTAAAAAACTTATGTTTTCAGATCAAAATCAAAATTTGAAATTTTTTGGGAAATGACTAATTTTGTGTCCTGTGTACTCAAGAAGACAGGGAGCATCCAGCTTGTTATCAGCACACAGTTCAAAAGCCTACATCTCTAATGGTATGGGGTTGTATTAGTGCCAATGGCATGGGCAGCTGACACATCTGGTAAGACATTAGCAGTGCGGAACAGTTTATACAGGTTTTACAAAACATATGCTTCCAACTAGGCAAGGTGTCTTTCAGGCAAGGCCTTGCAAGACAATGCTAAACCACATGCTGCATCCATCACAACAGCATGGCTTCACAGAAGAAGAGTCAAGGTTATCGGCTGGCCTGGCTGTTGTCCATTTGTTACCATGAGACAAAAAATCAGATCGAGGATGGATGACAAATCTGATATGTGTTCTATGTTAAATTGTAAATACATCTTGGGTCTATGAAATTTGCAGATCATTGCATTGTTTTATTTACATTTTACACAGTGTCCCAACATTTTTGGGAAATGGGTTTGTACATATACATTTACATATATTGCTGTATTAACTACTGTACATTCATTCATTCATTCATTATCACACCCGCTTAATCCTTATTAGGGTCGCGGTTAGTCCCCCACCCCCTCACTGGGCGCAGGGCAGGGCATTACACTATTCAACTAAGCCCAGGACAGGGCGCTAGTCCATCGCTGGGTGACACACACACACAGACACAGACACACCTACGAACAATTTTTTTTTAGAGTACCCAATTCACCTGACCTCCATGTTTTTGGACTGTGGGAGGAAACCGGAGACCCCGGAGGAAACCCACGCAGACACGGGGAGAACATGGAAACTCCGCTCAGATGGGGAATCGAACCCAAGACCCCAGCGCTGAGAGGCGAACGTGCTAACCACTAAGCCACCGTGCCCCCCTACTACTGTACATAATATTCATTTTAATGTTTCTACGTGATTCTGTTTTGTGTAACGTGTATACAATTGCATATTGTGACCTGTATTAGTTTGCTGTTGCTAAGCATTTCCTTCTCTCCTGGTTTTACTTATGTTAACTAGTTGCTGTTGATTTGACTTTGATGACATAACTGAACTTTTAAATATCTGAAGTTGTGCAGCCCCTATCAGTTACATAATTTTATTGTGTCCTAAAATTCACTGAGTAATCTGTGAGACCTTAATTAAGATCTGTAAGCTGAATGTGCATGTTGAAAAATGATTTGTTGGTCTATATTGATGGAAAAGATTAAGATATTTAGACTACTGAGTTGTAGTATATATTAGCAAAATCTGTCTGAGGTAAGTCTAAAATTGATCCCAGCTGATTACCACTATATTGACATTTGAAAGACATTTTAGTCTTGTAAGTGGTATTGACTAATCTTATATTTTTAGCACAACATGGCATACATATTAATCCTTATTATTATTCTGAATGAAAGATAATTTCAACTGACTTTTGGATAAAATGCTGATAAAAGTTGATGTTAATGCATGGTTAAATTAAAATTAAAGTAAGAAAGGAAGTTAGGCTTTCGTGACACAGTTGTAGCCCCACCCCGGACCTTCTGATGGCCTTTTCCTGTTGGGTAGGAGTGATGATGGACAGCTGGTGGTTTAACAGGGCTCCACCTGATTTAATCAGTACTGATTCAGAGGTCTGAAAGCTACAACAAAGAGCTGCTCAGCCTCCATGCTGAAAGTATAAACATAGACACAAACACTTCCACACACACACATACACACTTCTAGAGGATAACAATCACTGCCCACACACGTGGGCCTTTGAAGTGATCATCCAATCATACTGTTGAGTCAAAGAGTTGTAGACTGATGAAGTGTGTACACCCCACAAACAAAACAGGAGACATGTGTGAGGGAGATATGGGTAAGACTGGTAGGCGGGGCTACTAGTTGATGCAACCTTCACAGCCTGTTAATGAGTGAAGTATTTGTGTATAAATGTGCAGCACTATAAATTATATCTTCTTAAAGGAAAATTCCATCAGGCAAAATTCTGCATTGTTTTTGCAAAATGGTGCAAAGTCAGATTTCTGGTGAAAGGAATCAAGGACTGTCATTTCTTCAATGCAAGTACAGCTGTTTTATTTGCCATCCAAAATGACCAGTGACATTTTATATGATGTTAAAAAAAACTTTGTTTTGCCTTCTATGCCTGTCTCAGTATTAAATGTAATTTTTAAAAACATTACAAGACACAGATCATTGTCATTTTATAAATCTTAAATTTTAACCACCCATATTATTGTTGCAAACTAACTTCCAGTCAATTGGTAGAGTGTAGTGGGTAGCAACCCTACCTCTGATGTGAAAGACTAGTCTTCAGTTCTCAGCCTGGGCAAGCATGCAGACTATATCAATAAAAGTTTGTCCTGAAAAATATTTGCATAATATACAGTGGCATACAAAATTTGAGCAAAAAATAGTCCCAGTTGACTCAGCGGACTAAGGCGCTGACACTATGATCAGACAATTAATTGCGAGTTCAAAATCCTGGTCATGCTGTTTGCCATCACCAAGAGATAAAAATAGGCCTTGCTCTCTCTAGGTGGGTAGATGACGTTACTGTAGCCCTACTACTACCATGCTGGCTCAGGCATCTGCCAGCTGATCCATCAGAGCTGAGGATCTTGTCCTTTCCTCCACGAAACAATGTATAGTTCAAAAAGAGGCGGTGACTGATTTCACATGCATCAGAGGAGGTATGTGCTAGTCTTCATCTTCCTAGAGTCAGTGATTGCAAGAGTCCTAGTGGATGGATTGGGTCAAAAAAAAATATTGGGCAAAATAAAAATGTCTGTTATATTATTATATTACACAGAATGTATAATGATCTCAAAAAGGCCTAAAGTTACATATGAAAAAATAATTTTCTTTAAACATTATTAAATTTTTTAATTGAGTGAAAAAGAGCACCATGCAAGTGGGCACTCCCGTTCACAAATTCTAGTCTGGGCACCATTCAAGCCTGGGCACCCCAAGATGTTTCAAACCTTAAATAGTTTCTTAGGGCTTTTCATAATCATCAGTAGGTGAGGACAGGTATTTCAAGTCCTGATTTCTTCAATACCCAAAAATAATTAAGAAATGGCAGGTAGTGGAGGTTAAGTTGTGGTATGAAAAACCAAGAAAAAATCTGACTTAACTTGATTTAACTGCTCAAATAAGTGCTTGAAAGATTAAACAAAATGTTATCTAACTGGAAAATAACATCAGCAAGATTTAGCAGACCTAAATTCTGGCATGGTGGTATTCAGATTGACTGTACAAATATAACCTTCATATCATTAGACATCCTCAGTTCTTTGTCAGCAAGGTGAAGAATTTGCTGTGGTCCTTGCACTACAGAACCATAACCATTATCAAAAATGTATGGATAGTTCTCAGAGTAACAGTGTGTGTATGATGGTTCAAGAATCTTACAGAACCAAAAGCCTCCAAAGCAAGCCACAAATATTGTTTTTTTTTTTTTTTACATGTCAAACGGTTTAGGCTCGGAGCAGCAAAGTGATTCTGAAGGGATGATTTTAGAAGAAATAAGTTAACTTGTTCAACTTAACCACAAGTTTGTTCTCCAGTTGGTCCAAGTGACCATTTTAAACTGGATTATCACCTCAGAGGAATTTAAACTGTATTTCAAAGAACCCCCAGGATTAGGGGTTATCTGATAATCTGATCTACCAAGCTTCTACAGTGAGCAGCCCTCATCTGGGTTAAATTATAGGTTTAAACATTCAAACAAACTCAAACACACACCCACACATACAGTATATACATTAATAACACATTTTCCCTGTGTAATCCAGGCCCAGGATTAGTTTTAAACAGTTCTACATAATAGTTTCACTAACAACACATCATGGAATGGTTCTATGAAATTGTTTTAAAATGGTGGGAAGCAAGAAGTCTTCATAAATGAAAGGTAGAGATACACACATCAGCCATTCAAGTAATTAACAAAAAAAATCCCAAATTGTTACTCTATAGGAAAATACAAATACAAAAATTCTGCTCTTCAGACACCATAAATGGAGCTCCCCACCAATCTGGGCAACTGTGCTCACTGGCCTCTAGTGTGTATGTTCACTAATGTGTGTGTAAATGTGTTTTACTGTAGGTTTGGGTTAAATGCATAGATCAAATTAATATGTGCAAGCACACTGGTAATTTTTTGGTCACTTGTTTTTAATGTATTGTATATAATTAACATAGAAGACAGACGACTAACACAAGATATAAAAAATATCTCTTGATGTCAGTCATTTTTACTTTAGATTTTTTACTTTAATGTTTTGCATCCAAGCCCATATTTTGGTGTGAAGATACATCAAGTTTCTCAAAACCACATAAAAATGTATTATGAAACCAAGCATATTTTTTTTACTATTACTACTATTCCAAAGGATCTCATCAGCACACTACCGAAGAACATCATGCCCATGGTGAAGCATGTAAAGTAAAAGTAAAGTAAAATCATGAAAATAATAGCAAGTCAAGATGTGTCAAGCTGATTGGGCATTACCCACAAAGACATCTTAGTTTAGGGTTGTTCACACTTATACACCCAGTCTATTGTATTTTTACCCTAAATTGCTCTAGTTGTTATTCATTATAGGTTAAAAAAGAAACACATTTTGAAATTTCCGGTGTTTCAATTTTTTAAAACAGGAGTGTGTTTCTGACAAAACCAGCTTAGACTAATGTTAATGCTTATGGTGAACCCTAAATTGTTTTGTACTTTACTGATGAGGTTTTACTGATGACTGGTTGATGTTTTTAAAATAATGGAGCAAAAGTTGACAGAACTGGTATAAATTATGAAGGATGAGAAAACAAATGAAAGGATCACAGAATGAGAGATGACAGAGATGAAAGAAAAAAATGAAAGAGGAGCAGCTGTGTGACATGGCGTTACGGCTGCGCTGACTTTCTTGTTGTCATGACGACATGATGTGATAAGATCTCCCACATTTCACTTCCACCCACATGTAGCTGGAGCTTTTGTAGCTGGAAACAAACAGGGTGCCAAGAATGATCTCTGGTCACTTAGCAACCACAGGGCATGAGACGGTCAGGTGAAGACCAAACCCACATATACTACACCAATGCCCAAAAACACTTACAGAGTATACATATACCTAAAGGAGCAGTGATTATACTCAGTAGAGTTAAAGTTTTAGACTGAAAGACTCACTGATCAGTTCATATTAACATGCATATACTATATTTACCTACATTTTACAAAATTGTGCATTATTACTCATGTACAGGCTGATGTATGTATTGGCATATTTTTAGTATAAATTACTGAAAGTTGCTTTTAAAACAAATGTAATTAATTTATAATTAATGTTATTATATATAATAATTATATATATATATATATA
>BRDA01060310.1:0-13311 GCA_036984385.1 Crenuchus spilurus
ACTAATGAAGATATGATGATGAAATTTGGATTGAATACATCAGTCTGATGTTACAACATGTTGAAAATGTTCACCAGGGTCCAGTCACACTTGAACCCAACACTTCATGATGTGAAAGGACATCCACCAATAAAGGTTATTCACCAATAAGCCTGTTGTTTCCAAACTGTTTCAGAAATTCCTGTCACATCTTCTGAATGGAGTTTTTCTAGTCCATTCACATCATCAGCACTTCCTCCTGTACTTTGCACTAATACATTATTCACAGATCGTTGCACAATTTTCGATGTGAAATAACCAACATCCAGTCTCGTGTTCAAGAGAATGACTGAGCACTTTAATGTTCCCCTGCAGCAGCAGGCGACCGATTGATATAGCTGGACGGGCGCCGGCTTCCACTCCTACATCCGCGGATATTAGTCATCAGACGTTAACACCCATCTACCTGCACTATAATCATTCATACGTCTTTTTTATACAGACGGAGGTATTTAATCACCATTTCATCACCAGATCTTCATTACTGTTACATTTATACGTGATTGTTTGGGTAAAGAAGCAAAAGGGTCAACTTGTACATCTGTGTCAGCAATGGGCCCCCAAACATATAGATTCTGTCACTCAGATATTTGCAGTGCTTGTTTTGTTTACAACTGGAATTGTCAAGTTAACATTGCTAACAAACACTAAAACTTAATAGTCACTTAAATAGCCTGGTCATTTCCAAGCAGAACCTCTGTTGGTTATATACTATTTGTTCTGGTTTTGGTGTAGGTGAGTAAATGATGGAGATATATGGGAGACATTTCTCCGAATCTTAAGCTACAGTCTTCGACACCTTAGGCATTTTGTATCAGCCACTTTGGTGAAAAGCCACCTCTTCATGTGATGCACATAACCACATAAACGTGCATAGCATGCGTTCCCTCTTTATCCCTTCACTTGTGTTTCACTGATGAAAACTTGTGGCCTCCCAATCAGTGTCTCAAAGATGTGTGCGATGGCGCTGAAAAGAAGTAATCTGTCTCTTGACATGATTACTTTCAGGGTAATCCTCTGCTTCTCACTCCACCACACACTGGAGTCTTCTGTTCCCGGGTTTCTGCTTGCCAGGTTTGAGTGGGACATAAGCCCCTGCAATGTTGCCTACTTTGGAGAAAAGTAAACATGAAGGAAGCCAATTTTTTCCAAATGCTTTTACCATTGAAGCAGCAATAGTTATATAGTGCATCTTCTCTAAAGTGCTTCTGCAGGGTTCAGACTTTACACTGAGCTTGTTTCTTAATCTGTACTTGTAGTTACAATACCTCTAAAATATATTTACATATTTTGTAATATTTATCCATATAAATATATATGGTATATACATATATTTGTTCATATCTCTGCCTATTTTTTGTATATACTTTATCTGTGTACATCCTGCACTGATTGCTTATTGCACTTTTGGTTAGATGCTAAAATACATTTTATTGCCTTGTATTTTAACATGTATAATGACAATAAAATTGATTCTAATCTAATAATCCTTTCCCAAAATTAGCATACCATAAAAAGTGCATTTGTGTTCATACTTTAAATATAATAATAATAATAATAATAATAAATAAATAATATATATAATTATATGAAGTGCTTCTTCAATTAATTATTATTATTATTATTATTATTATTATTTATTATTAGTATAATAATAATAATAATAATTTATTATTATTATTATTTTATTATTATTTATTATTATTTTGGTTTATATTGCACCTTTCTCAAACTAAAGAATGCTGGGCAAGTGCTCATATATTTTAGATTCATACAAGTGACTAATTTCATGCCTTTTTTTGTTGAAACTCTATAAGTTCTCAAATTAAAATATTCTAATTTAAGATTTTGGGTTTTTGATTTTCATAAGCTAGAAGTCACACTAACATTACAACTATGAAATATAATTAAAAATATTTTACTTTACATATGATTATAAAATAAGTTTATTTTTTTTATGAAGTTATAAATAAAAATGATACAATATTCTCTTTTTTGTTGTGGTGTGTATATATATATATTTATATATATATATATATATATATATATATATATATATATATATATATGATAGTGTTTCCAATTTATTAGTTTATTATTTATAATTTTAAAGTTTATAATTTATATTATAAAGTTTATAATTTACTAATATATTAGTTTTATATAATATATTTAGTAAATAGTAAATTTTTTGTAAACCCCACAGCGTTGCAGGGTGTTCACACTGAGACTTGCTGATGATTGTGTTGTAGCATGAATTATACATTGCATTACAATATTTACATTAAAATAGTTGGTGTAAATTGTTGGTATGGCATCATTTTCACAATCAGTTAATTATTGGTTATCGTATGTGACCTGAAAATGTTTTAATCTTTATCTTCAGCCATTAGACTCTTCCACTCCAATGTAAACAATAGGCATACGGGAGTTCTGCTGACAGATTTCCTTTTAGTGGAAAATCACAATACATCTTGTTTACAGTATCACAGTACGTTGAATCATAAACCCTGCGTCATATCACCAGGTTCTCCAGCACAGATCTCACGGACTGTTTAATACTCAGCACGATCTCTTAAAGCTAACGGTGATAAGATTAATCTTAATTTCAGCCTCGGCCACGGAGCAGAACTGCAGCAACATTTTCAGACTTAGAGTCGTTTAAAATAAGTTAAATTAATTTGAAGGAGCATATAAAAAAAGCTTTAAGAATAATAATTTTCTTAACTTTAAGCAGAAGTTAGAGCAACAAGATTTTAGGAATTTGAACTAAATAATGTAAACAAATGCGTCTATACAAATGCAGAGAAATAGTCTAAACTCATGAATTGGGCGTATAGTACAGTGGTAACCCTACTTACGAGTTTAATCCATGCAGGAGCCGAGCTCGTTAGCTGGTTTGCTCGTTAGCTGGATGCATTTTCCCCATAAGAATACATGTAAAACTGATTAATCCGTGTCAGCCGGCCAATATACAGTATACTTTAATATGCTAAATAATGTGTTTATATGTTTTTTTTTTTTTTTATTTAATAAACGAGACGACGACGGCGCTCATGTAGGCTGGTGGCTAAGGAAGGTAGTCTTTGCGTCGCTTTCACTAGCACTTTCACTTTCACTGGACAGCGGTCAAAGGTAATGACTGACCTCTTCTTCTATGCTAGCATCTAGGGGATGCTACGACCGCCACGCCCCTAGCGGTTGGCATACTTGAACTAATTTACGCTACTCGTTACTTGGAATTTTACTCGTTACCTGGAACAAAAATATTCCGAGATCTTGACTCGTTACCTGGAATACTTGTTAGTAGGGATGCTCGTAAGTAGGGTTACCACTGTAGTTTGTTGTGTTTTTATTCATTTGTTTTGCTACATATTCCTGAACAGAAAGGCTTGTTTTAGATGGAGAAACTTTCATCCAACTAGTCCCAGGCAGCTTTATTTTTGTGCATTTTGACATTACACAGGACACTTTACGTTGTGCAGTTCAATGTGCATTGCTTGAAAGTTGCATCACAACTGTGTACCAGGGGTTAACCGATCTGTTTTTCATGTCTGATACCAGTACCAATTATCATTAATCAAGTACAACAGTAAGTGATATTTGGGACAGATACTTTTATAGTGATAGTGATTATTTGGCTGGCTGATTATTGCCATTTTTAAATAATTTGCATTGATGTATTATTTTTAAACAATCAGACTGTGATCATGATGCCAATAAACAAAAATGGCTCATTTACAGTGAGCTGAATTGGCTACTCCTAAATGACCCTGGTGTGTGTGAATGAATGTGTATGTGTGTGTATGTATGTATGTATGCTCAGATATGGTTTGGCACTCTGTCCTGCTTGACCCCCTAGTGCTCAATGCAGTTCTCCAGGTGGACGGACGCTTCCGGTTGATACGCTGTTCTCGCTGGTGTGTTCATTGAGATATTTCTGCGTCAAGTCAACACGTCGCCTACGGCATAGCCTGCGATCGTAGCCTGCGATCGTCGCCTGCGCTGCAGAATGCATTTATACTTCTGTGTTGGTCTGTCTGTGACGCGCTGCAATTACACAGAAAAAACACTAGGTGGCGATAGGTTTTCTATGCCACTGTTTGAGTTCCTTGGTGTGCTGTGTTGACTTCCTCCAAGTATTACGACGAGGAATCATAGATATGTTCGTATTTTCGGACTTCCTCTGTGAATCTCTTCTCAACTTGATTTATTGGTGTATAACAGCCGGTTTCTCTGCCGTTTCTCAGCTTGTAATGACAATTTTAAAACTGGCGGTGAAGGTAGAAATGCAAAGGTGGCTGCTGTTAAACAATGTTGCTGCGCCCCCTAGTGTCTGTGTCAACAATGTCTCAAGTCAACTATGATTTCATTTATTTATTTTTTTAAATTTATTATTTCCTCAGATGAAAATAAGATAACATGATATTGACGTTATATACTGACCACCTGCTCTCTATTGACATCGGACATTGAAAAACCTGTATCAGTCATTTATAGGGCTGCCATGATTAGTCGACTAGTCACGATTATGTCGACTATTAAAATAGTCAACGACTAATTTAATAGTCTATGCGTCGTTTGTTTTTTACTTTCATTTTCTCTCCAAACTGCTGCGTCTGCCTTTCTGTCCTTGACGCACATGCGCAGTAATGGTAACCGGGGTAGCCCGTGGATGACGTCATAGGACGTTATATACAGACAGGCTCTGCTATCATGGCTACCTGGAGCTCAAAAGAGTGTGATCAGTTTAAGAAAATGAAAGAGAAACGTGTGCAATGTAATATCTGCAAGGCAGAACTTGTCTTCCACGGCAGCACAACTGTGATGCACGAGCACCTGAAAAGGAAACATGTTGTGGCTGATTGTGACAATGATGAAGAGGAACCGTCATCTCGGTAAGCTAAATTGCTAGTTAGCTGCTAAAATTAGCGTAAACAGAGAGTTAACTTGCTGCTTACTCATATTGATAGCTGTAAAAGTTAACATTAGCGATGACGATTTGATTCATTAGCCTTAGCACACATTTATGTGTTTTCTGTAACGTTATAACAGTCATGTGTTTGAATAGCAATGCTAATGTTTTCTAACGTTTACACTTTATGCTAAACAGTTAAATAATTGTTGCAACAAGCTGCATATTTCATTAAAGGTTTAATGAACTATGATCTTAACTGTTTTTATTTTTAGTTAGCATATAGCTGAAATCTAATGACGGTTATATAATAGCAGCTGCATTCTAGTGCAATAAGATGTATGTTTTATATTCAATTAACATATGATGTGATTAGTCGACAAATTGTAAAAAATAATCGGTGATTAATCGACTATAAAAATAATCGTTTGTGGCAGCCCTAGTCAATTACCATAAATGTGATATTTGTAGGGTTGTCCACAAACATTTGGACATATTCTATAGCTACTACAGCCAAAACCTTTGAGTAAATATTTTTTCAATATAGAGACTTAATGATACACTGTTACTGGGGAGTCAACATGCTAGGAGGAAAGCGCAGGATCCCCAGCTCTGATGGTAGACACCTGAGCCAGTGGACATTGTATTGTGAAAGTGATGGGGAAAGAGCGCCATTTTCTGCTCTCTTTGGTCTCGGCTGTCGATGGCGAACAGCATGACCGGGATTCAAACTCACGATCCTCTAGTCGTAGTGTCAGCGTCTTAGCCTGCTGAGCCAATTGGGACTCCCACATCATCATGTTCTTGAGAGAACTGGGCAGCTGTTTATTCCATTCATGTTGCTAAGTTTATGGAGTCAGTCAGAGAAGGAATAAAATTACTACCCATTTAAATGTCAGAGAGATTTGCTGGTGATATAAAGTTATCAGGTGTGTACGTTACTGCCCAGGAGCAGGACCTGTGGCTCAGTGTACTTCCTTAATCATTGTTCTCTGTTCTGTAGAGTCATTTTGCAAACAATACACTATTGCTCTGGGGCACAAAACTGATTCCTCATAGGTTATATGCCAAGACTAGTTTATTCAGCTCTGTTGATATGTAAGTTTATAGCATGTAGATTTATCCATCAGTGTTGTTAGCGTCTCTTAGTAACACCTCACTGTTTACGCTCCATTTATTGTCTAGCTTGTCAACTTCAGTATAGAGATATGAGGTTACTCAGCAATAAAATAACTTGTATTAAGGTCAAATTCTTTCTTACACTATTAAAATCAGTTTGTGTATGTTGTGTCTTCCATTTCATTACACAGTCACTGTAAATTGGGCTTGTGGCAGGCTAGCATCTGATAATCCAGTCCATGTTTTCCACGTCTTCTGACTCCCTCCACAAGTCCAGTCACTTCCTTCAAAATCCTTATGGGATTTAACGAGCATCAGTAACTCCTTTTGAGTTCTAGCATCTCATAGACTTGCTCAGAGGTCATCATCTTCATCCATGAGATCTTCAGCAACTTCCTGATGCACTTGTTCTCAAAAGCCTGAATATGTCTTTCTTCCTCTTTCTTCAGTGTCCAGGCTTCACATCCATATGTAGTTACTGGCCAGACCAAGACTTTCATCAGTCTTAGTTTGGTGTTGGTGCTAATTGACTTGCTTTTCCACATCTTTGTCAATTTGATCATCACCAACATGCCCATGGCCATTCTTGTCTTCACTTCACTGGCACAGTCTGCAGCTTTTGTTACTCTGCATCCCAAATACGTGAAAGAGTCTACTTGTTCCAGAAGTCTTCCTTCAACTGTGATCTTCAGTATATCTTCAGTGTATGTATATATTTAAACAATAGATGTGGTCAAAAATGTAAATACAATGAGACAACAGAACAATGTTCTTAACATGAGCAGATTGGTAAATATGGCCCTATATTTTATATTGAAAAAGTGAGTTAAAGTGAATTTTTACACATTTTGACACTTTTTTTTTTAAACAATGCCTTTTCTTTATGGCTTAGAAACAATCTGTTTGTGTTGTTATGCTACTGATGTACAGGGGTTAGACAATGAAAGTGAAACACTGTCATGTTAGTGTGGGAGGTTTCATGGCTAAACTGGACCAGTCTGGTGGCCAATCTTCATTAATGTCACATTGCACCAGTAAGAGCAGAGTGTGAAGGTTCAGTTGGCAGGTAAGAGCACAGTTATATAGTATATTACAATGCACACAACATTATGGTGACATACCAGAGTTCAAAAGAGGACAAATTGTTGGTGCTCGTCTTGCTGGCGCAACTGTGACCAAGACAGCAAGTCTTTGTTTCTAAATATTATTGAGCCACTTTGGGGTGTTTTGGAGGAGCGAGTCAGGAAACAGTTTCCTCCACCAGCATCACATAGTGACCTGACCACTATCCTGCAAGAAGAATGTCTTAAAATCCCTCTGACCACTGTGCAGGACTTGTGTATGTCATTCCCAAGACTAATTGACCCTGTATTGGCTGCAAAAGTAGGCCCAACACCTACTAATAAATTATTGTGGTCTAAAACCAGCTGTTTCACTTTCATTGTCTAACCCCTGTGTATAAATGTGTTCAGTTTTGATTGGCTGTACTGTTCAGAAAACAGTCCTGGCTGAAATAGTTAGCATAAATGTGTGAGCTAAACTGCTTTGTAGGCTGAATAAGTGTTGAGAAATATAGTTTTTTTTGTGTCATCAGGAACACAATTCATTCAAACTGGACTCTTCTTACAGCTGAGTTTGATTTGTGTGAAGTGGGGGAGTGAATGGTATGTTTTGAAACTACCGTTGTTTAGTAGCAGTGTAAAAAAATATCTATACAGTTGAGTATCAAGATTACATTTGTGTAGGAGCCGCGAGTGGCTCAGCAGGCTAAGACGCTGACACTATGACCCAAGTTATATACCAGAGTTTGAAAAGAGGTGGTGGCCGCTTGAAATGTTCCCTCGGGTTTCACAGTCCTTGTTGGTCTTTGTAATGTCACTATGAGTTTGTATAGTCATCGAGTTACCTTGTGTGTGTTTCCAATGCCAAGTCAAGTTCAAGTATATTGTCTTTATGTATTACCACTGCCACATTAAGAGTGTTAACACAGCCAAGAGCTTTGGTTAATAAAGATGGATGTCCCAACCAATAGATGATAGTACTGTATCTTCAGCCATTGGACTCTTCCACTCCAACGTAAACAAGTAATGTAAGAGTGACTGTTTCGCCTTCTTTACAGTTTTGAAATATAATACGTTACACCAGGAGTGTCAAACTCCAGTCCTGGAGGGCTCGATTCCTGCACAGTTTTGTGATCTTCCTGGTCAAACATGACTGATTCATTTCACCAATTAACTACCAGATTTAATTGTAGTTTCAGAGCAGAGAAATTAACAAATGGTGCTAGGCACCAGCCCACCAGAACTGGAGTTTGACACCCCTGCACTACACTGTAACACCTGTATCTTGATATGTATCATATTGCCAGGTTCTTTCTAATCCCCAACGTAATGTTTACACAATACTTCACACTCTTTTATATTACAGAGGAGCAAAGAAATGTCAGTTAGACTTGTTATCAGAGCTTTTATTTTTAGCTAATTCATACTAATGGACAAACCAATATGTGAAAAGTTCTATTATGAAAAAAGCAACTCTCTGTTTATTACAATGAGTGATGCACAGTTGACCTACTGTGCTATTGACTCGTCATAACAGCTAAAAAATCAATAATAAACTGATTGCTGATCACTACTTTTGTGCAAAGATGAATTCTGATTGTGCATCCTTGTTTGGTTGTGTTAGGTGTTGTGTTATGCCATCTGAGCTCTGTAGGGCTTTTTAAACTGAGGTGCCTGTAGAGGTATCAGGTAGACTTCACAAAAAAAAAACCTTTCCATTGTGTGAGAAAGCAGCTCAGCTTTGCTTTGTAGCTTCAAGAGCAAGACTCAACAGAGCCCAGCAAGACTTTTAACCAGTTAAGATATCACCATAAACCAAATTTAAAGAAGCAAATCTATTTCTTTATTATTTTAATAATGAATTCTGTTAGTACAAAAATGATTTATTTTAATTATTATATAATTAATTATATAATAATATAATCAAATTAATTATATATTTAATTATTATATAAAATTATATATAGTATTATACAGTCATGGCCGAAAGTGTTGGCACCCCTGAATTTTTTCCAGAAAATGAAGTATTTCTCCCAGAAAATTATTGCAATTACACGTTTTGTTATACACATGTTTATTTCCTTTGTGTGTATTGGATCAACACAAAAAACAGAGGAAAAAAAGGCAAATTTGACATAATTTCACACAAAACTCCAAAAATGGGCCGGACAAAATTATTGGCACCTTTTCAAAATTGAGGGTAAATAACTTTGTTTCAAGCATGAGATGCTCATTCAAACTCACCTGTGATAAATAACAGGTGTGGGCAATTAAAAAATCACACCTGAAACCAGATAAAAAGGAGAGAAGTTGACTCAATCTTTGCATTGTGTGTCTGTGTGTGCCACACTAAGCATGGAGAACAGAAAGAGAAGAAGAGAACTGTCTGAGGACTTGAGAACCAAAATTGTGGAAAAATATCAACAATCTCAAGGTTACAAGTCCATCTCCAGAGATCTTGATGTTCCTTTGTCCACGGTGCACAACATAATCAAGAAGTTTACAACCCATGGCACTGTAGCTAATTGTGGACGGAGGAGAAAAATTGATAAAAGGTTGCAACGCAGGATAGTCCGGATGGTGGATAAGCAGCCCCAATCAAGTTCCAAAGAAATTCAAGCTGTCCTGCAGGCGCAGGGTGCATCAGTGTCAGCTTGAACTATCCGTCGACATTTGAATGAAATGCTATGGCAGGAGACCCAGGATGACCCCACTGCTGATACAGAGACATAAAAAAGCTAGACTGCAGTTTGCCAAAATGTATCTAAGTAAGCCAAAATCCTTCTGGGAAAACATCTTGTGGACAGATGAGACCAAGATAGAGCTTTTTGGTAAAGCACATCATTCTACTGTTTACCAAAAATGGAATGAGGCCTACAAAGAAAAGAACACAGTACCTACAGTCAAATATGGTGGAGGTTCAAAGATGTTTTGGGGTTGTTTTGCTGCCTCTGGAACTGGGTGCCTTGACTGTGTGCAAGGCATCATGAAATCTGAAGATTATCAAAGGATTTTGGGTCACAATATAGGGCCCAGTGTCAGAAAGCTGGGTTTGCGTCCTAGGTCATGTGTCTTCCAGCAGGACAGTGACCCCAAACATACTTCAAAAAGCACCCAGAAATGGATGGAAACAAAGCGCTGGAGAGTTCTAAAGTGGCCAGCAATGAGTCCGGATCTAAATCCCTTTGAACACCTGTGGAGAGATCTTAAAATTGCTGTTGGGAGAAGGCACCCTTCAAATATGAGAGACTTGGAGCAGTTTGCAAAAGAAGAGTGGTCCAAAATTCCAGTTGAGAGGTGTAAGAAGCTTGTTGATGGTTATAGGAAGCGATTGATTTCAGTTATTTTTTCCAAAGGGTGTGCAACCAAATATTAAATTAAGGGTGCTAATAATTTTGTCCGGCCCATTTTTGGAGTTTTGTGTGAAATTATGTCAAATTTGCCTTTTTTTCCTCTGTTTTTTTGTTTTGTTCCAATACACACAAAGGAAATAAACATGTGTATAACAAAACATGTGTAATTGCAATAATTTTCTGTGAGAAATACTTAATTTTCTGGAAAAAATTCAGGGGTTACTTTCGGCCATGACTGTAATTAACTTTATATAATTAATAATTGGTTAAGGTTTTATCATGCAGTGTATTTTTACATTTCATGCCTAAAATTCCAACCGAGGCCCAACAATATGAGCAGTTTTGTGTTTATTTGTAAGCTTGAGCATTTAATCCACTATTTAATTGACTCTACTTAATTGAACTGTTTTCTAAAGTGGAGGCTGTTATGGTGATGATTCACTTTTAACTCACCTCGTTAAATAAATTATATTAAAGACCTACACTCACCTCTTAAAGTAAAGGTGCTCAAAGGGTTGCTTGGAGTGAAGCCATAGAAAATGACATTTTGGTTGGCTAAAGAATGTGTGAAGCATGAAGAGACTGTTTGAAGTTTAAATATCCACTTAATTTATGTTTTATACTGCGTGTTACATCATATTATATACAACCAGTCATTAAACCACCTCTTTGAATTTACACTCTTGATTTTATCAGCTCCACTGAGCATATACAGTGGTATGAAAAAGTTTGGGCACCCCTGATAATTTTCATGATTTTCCTTTATAAATCATTGGTTGTTCGGATCAGCAATTTCAGTTAAATGTATCATACAGCAGGTGAACACAGTGATATTTGAGAAGTGAAATTTATAGGATTTACAGAAAGTGTGCAATAATTATTTAAACAAAATTAGGCAGGCGCATAAATTTGGGCACCCTTGTCGTTTTTGTTGATTTGAATACTTTTCGCACTAATTATTGGAACACAAAATTTGTTTTGTAAGCTCGTTGACCCTTGACCTTCATACACAGGTGAATCCAATTATATGAAAGAGTTAAGGTGGCCAATGTCATGTTTTTCTGCTCTTTGCATCTTCTCTGAAGAGTGGCAACACGGGAGCCTCATAACAACTCTCAAATGACCTTAATACAAAGACTGGTTTAGGGGAAGGATACAAAAAGCTATCTCGGAGATTTCAGCTGACAGTTTCCACGGTGAGGGACGTAGTAAGGAAATGGAAGACCAAACGTAGTTGTGATGTGAAGTTCATCCAGACCAGTTACATTACTGAGTGATTCTTTACAAGCATTCATATCATTGGTTTGTGATTTCTGAAGGTTTTTGGTAGATCTGTGCACTACGAGACTAAATACAGCATCAGTGGCCAAATACGTTTATTTTCCAGCAAAGACACATTCCTGGAAAATCGCAGAGATTTTTATCAGGCATGACTAAAATGATCAGACAAGCTTTGAGAAACAGTAGCCTGTATTTTTCTCGGAGGATGAGGAGAAAAAAAACAGATCTGGTGGATCCGGGTGTAAATAAAGTCACAGAGGAGTTCCTGTAAAAGAAGAAATTACCCCAGGACCCCCATGCACATTTAATCCAACCCACCTAGGGCTTTTGAGTGACAGCAATAATAATTGTAATATTCATTTGAGTTTTGTTTTTTAATAAGAAAGCAGCCTTATCTGAGGAGACTAACCTTGGGTTGGTTATATGGAGAATGTGGCCTAACTGTGAGGAGAGGGTTGTCCATTTTCCCTCTTTAATAAGACTTGAGCTTTGTCTCTGCTTGTGCCGGCACTCCGGTACTATCATCATACTGGGACTGTGTTTATTCTAGATAACATATACGTCCATATAAGGACACACAGACATGCTGTTCAGATAAGTGTTCAGTGGACACTTGTTATTCATAGCATTAACTGTGACTTAGAGGTGCAATGTATCTCAGAAGTCACTATTGAGACTGTATCACACTTTCTTAGTCAAGGATTGGATCAGTTTTCAGATCAGTGAAAAGGGGGAGACAAATTTAGATGTACTTTTTATTTATTACTTAAAAAACAAAGCAAGGGAACTTTCCCCAGGTTCTGAACAGAAAACACCAATCAGAACGCCACAGTCCAGCTTCTGTCACTGTGTTTATTTGGTTCTGGGTGTTTCTGCTGACTGGGATATTACTAAAGGGCCTTTCTAGCCTCCACCCTGCTGCTGCTCTTGTCAGTACCTGCTCCAGATCTGCACTGTAGTGTGTAGTCACAGTCACACAGCTCCACCCGTCTGTGGTTAGGGCAACAGATATCTTGGATAAGACAGCTCTGTGGTGTAGTAGTTAAAGTCTTTAACTCTACTGGTCAGAGCCTTGGACTCTGCTGGTTGGGGCCTTGGACTCTGCTGGTTGGGGCCTTGGACTCTACTGGTTGGGGCCTTGGACTCTACTGGTTGGGGCCCTGGACTCTACTGGTTGGGGCCCTGGACTCTGCTGGTTGGAACCTTGGACTCTGCTGGTTGGAACCTTGGACTCTGCTGGTTGGAACCTTGGACTCTGCTGGTTGGAACCTTGGACTCTGCTGGTTAGAGTCTTGGACTCTGCTGGTTAGAGTCTTGGACTCTGCTGGTTGGGGCCTTGGACTCTGCTGGTTGGGGCCTTGGACTCTGCTGGTTGGGGCCTTGGACTCTGCTGGTTGGGGCCTTGGACTCTACTGGTTGGGGCCTTGGACTCTACTGGTTGGGGCCCGGGACTCTACTGGTTGGGGCCCGGGACTCTACTGGTTGGAACCTTGGACTCTGCTGGTTGGAACCTTGGACTCTGCTGGTTAGAGCCTTGGACTCT
>BRDA01060316.1:0-11103 GCA_036984385.1 Crenuchus spilurus
ATCAACACTATTAGAGTTTAATTAACACTGAGAGTGTTACATTTTGACACCCTCAGTGTTAATTTAACTCTAATAGTGTTGATTTAACACTGGCATATTTACTGTGTAGTTGTTCTTTTGATGTGGCCAATAAAACCATGTCATCTGCATATCTGAGCTTGTACAAAGTAATTTGCCTTTATATGTATATATATTTGGTTGACTGAGGTTTTGAATAATTTATACCATTCTAGCAATGAAAGCTATTAATGATCACAGAGCATGGAGAAGTCAGTTCAGTTCTATTGCAAGTCAACATGTAATGCCAATACAATGTAATGTAATTACAGTACGGGTGACATGGAGGCTTGGTGGTTAGCACGTTAGCCTCTAAGCGCTGGGGTCTTGGGTTCATGGTCACTTCTGGTTGAGAGTACAATGTGTAAGACTGGCTGCTGCTTCTTGAGAGTATGTGTGGTTGAGTTCTAAGTACATTGATTGTAAAGTGTCCTTAGGTATTAGAAAGCTGCTATAGAGTTGTAACATTCATTCATTCAGTACTAATCACACTGAAAAAAATCATGTGTTGGATTTACTTTAAAAAATCAAGGCAACGTTTTGCACCAATTTTCTTAAGTAAATTCAACTTGATGAATTTTTAAGTAAGTTCAACTAAAAATCTTTTGTTACACCAACTCAATTGTATTAGGTTAATACAACTTAATATTAAGTCAGTCTAACTCAAAGAAGGGGGGCACGTTAACTTAGTGGTTAGCACGTTTGCCTCTCAGCGCTGGGGTCTTGGGTTCGATTCCCCATCTGAGCGGAGTTTCCATGTTCTCCCCGTGTCTGCGTGGGTTTCCTCCGGGGTCTCCGGTTTCCTCCCACAGTCCAAAAACATGGTGGTCAGGTGAATTGGGTACTCTAAAAATTGTCCGTAGGTGTGTCTGTGTGTGTGTGTGTGTCACCCAGCGATGGACTGGCGCCCTGTCCTGGGCTTAGTTGAATAGTGTAATGCCCTGCCCTGCGCCCAGTGAGGGGGTGGGGGACTAACCGCAACGCTAATAAGGATTAAGCGGGTGTGATAATGAATGAATGAATGAATAACTCAAAGAAATCAAGCTCAATTTACATATTCACCTTTAAATATTAAGTCAGTCTAATTCAAAGAAATTAAGGCAACGTTTTGCACCAATTTTAAGTAAGTTCAACAAAAAATCTTTTGTTACACCAACTCAAATGTATTAGATTCATACAACATAATATTAAGTCAGTCTAACTCAACAAATCAAGCTCTATTTACATTTACAATATTTAGCAGACGCTTTTATCCAAAGCGACTTACAATTGGGGGTTAGGTGCCTTTCTCAAGAGCACTTCAGTCGTGACCTGCCCAGGGATCAAACTTACAACCTTCAGGACACCAGACCTGATCCTTAACCACTAGGCCACAGCTGCCCCATATTCACCATAATGTATTATAAATGTAAAAATGGACTTGTGCAAAATGTATTACTTTAATATAATTGTATTAATTTGCACTTAATCTGAATATGAAGATGGGTCTGAGGAACTGAGTTTGTTTTCAATTTCTATTTTTTTTAGGAATTAAAAAAACTTTCATTGTTGATATATGAGTTAGGAATGTATTAATCCATTTTTACATTTATAATACATTATGGTGAATACGGGGCAGCTGTGGCCTAGTGGTTAAGGATCTGGTCTGGTGTCCTGGAGGTCATAAGTTCGATCCCCGTGTAGGTCACGACTGAAGAGCCCTTGAGAAAGGCACCTAACCCCCAATTGTAATTCGCTTTGGATAAAAGCGTCTGGTAAATTGAGCTTGATTTGTTGAGTTAGACTGACTTAATATTATGTTGTATGAATCTAATACATTTGAGTTGGTGTAACAAAAGATTTTTAGTTGAACTTACTTAAAAATTCATCAAGTTGAATTTACTTAAAAAAATTGGTGCAAAACGTTGCCTTGATTTTTTAAAGTAAATCCAACACATGATTTTTTTCAGTGAATGAAGCCAACCACAATGCCCAATCCTGGTCCATCTACCATCCTGGAGAATCCGGATCCAACACACCTGACTCATTACCTGTATCAGGTGTGTTAGATTAAGGTTATAAGTGGTATATGTCTAGGACAGCCCTGCTCTCATGTACCAAAAGGATATGATCAAGAGTTCCAGTTGTGAGCTTGTTTTAAAGTTGAGAAGACAAATGACAGAGTGTGAACTTGTACTTCAACTGCTTTAAAGTAAACCACTCTTATAAACTGATTTGACTGTAAACGAACTAAGCTGAACAGAAATGAATTGACAAGAATTGATTTGAGACAGTGTGTGTGTGTGTGTGTGTGTGTGTGTGTGCACGTACACAGCCTCATTATCAGATTAGCTGCAACCAGACGTCGATGTTGCCAAAATATTTGAAAGTGTTTGAGTGATTATCTGTGAAAGTTTGGCTGTAAATCTCTGCAGACTAAGCCTGAATGAATGTGCGCGGTAATGAGAAAGAGATTGTTTCAACACAGACTCATCAGAACTCTATTCAAAGAGTGGAGTGAGGGAGAGAGAGAGAGAGAGAGATGGGGAGGATGACGGGTGACAGCAGAGAGTGGTCTAACTCTGTAGGGACCAGTGTGTACAAGGCAGCAATTAGATATGATGAAGTATTGGCTCTCCAAACTACTGCAGCTTGCCTTTCCCCCTGGTGCGTTCGATCCCCCAGCACTCCACATCACACTGTGAGCCTGCCTCATTAAGAAGCACCAGGACAGGCCGGAGCTTATCGCAGCCTAACACATGCAAAGCATCCTCTCTACGTCTCTGGCTCACTGGCTTTCTCTCCATTTTAACACCCCCCTCCCTCGCCCCCTTCGTCTTCCTCCCCATCTTTTCTGTTTCAGCAGCGGCCTTCTATGTTTTTGGTGCATTTGCTGGTCTTGCTCCATTTGTCTTCACTCATGAGCTCCTTTCTTTAACTCACTTCACTTCTCCCGCACTCTCTTCGAAGCAGATACATCATTTTAACTCTTCACATGGCCATAAGGCACCAGCAGGACTTCCTCACTCTTAAACTTATGAATAACTCAGCCAGAATGCAGTATTTTCAATGTTATTACTAAGTAATAAACTTTAGAATGTAATAAGCCTGGGTATTCATGAGGTTAAAGGCAAGTTTAATGTAACTGCCCAAGCAGCATGTGTGTATATGTACATGTGTGTGAGTAACACTACTGGTGGGTGGAGGCCCAATGATACGGAACAACTTTCTTCATTACTAAGCAATTTGCAAGTCAGAGGCGGGGCTCTGTAGAGCTCTCAAATCGTTTTAAAGCAAATGACACCATAATCGAGTATAATTAGCAGTATAAAATCGAGGCAACGGCCACAAGAAAATTAAAACCAGTGGAGATTTCAATGCAGCTAAATTGCCTCCTTAAATCATATTCCTATTACACTTTCTGCACGCATTTAAGTGGGTTAAGAAGCCTTTATTTGGCAGATTGGATTCTTGGCTGTAAAGGATTAGCCATTTCCAGCCCTGAATGAACTCTGCCTATCAAAGGAGGTGCACCCATAGACAATAGACCAGGGCCATTACATTACCCCATTGGAGAGAAGGATAGGCTACCTCTTCTTCCCCCTCGCCACAAAGCTCAACTATCTTACAGGAGTGACTGGGGCGTGCTTCTGGCACTCAAACAGTCTGCTGCTGTGAGAAATTCCCATAAGGTTCTGCTCTTAAGTGAGATTACACTGTGTCTAGATTTCACTGTGGTACACAGTAGATACAATCTCTCTTATACATACATACACATTACACTTATATAGCGCCTTTCTAGACACCCAAGGACGCTTTACAATCAACACACTTCATATACACACACTCCGGTGAGAAGTGTCAGCCAGTCGCGCACAGCGTACTCTCAACCGGAAGCGACCGTTCACCTGGAGGACTGCATCGAGCACTAGGGGGATCACCCAGAACAGAGTGACAACCATATCTGGGCATACATACATACATACATTCATTCATACACACCAGGGTAATTTTTAGAGTATCCAATCAACCTGATCTCCATGTTTTTGGACTGTGGGAGGAAACCAGAGTCCCCGGAGAAAACCCACGCAGACACGGGGAGAACATGGAAACTCCGCTCAGATGTGGACTCGAACCCAAGACCTCAGCGCTAAGAGGCGAACGTGCTAACCACTAAGCCACCGTGCCGCTCTTATTTACATTCACTCATCTCCAGATTGTCCTCTTTTTGAGACTTAAAAAACATGTCCGGGAGAAATTTACTCGAGAAGCATTTCGTTTACAAACTAGTCTCGCCCTCCCCCTATTCCGTTTGGTTAGCTAGATTTAGATGTTACGCTATATTAAATGTACTTGGGCGAGCATTAGGACCAAGCAGAAATCCAAGTTTGCTTCCCTTTAGGCCGCCTACAAGGTCACTGATTGCCTCTGCCATTTCTTGCTAACGTGTGATTGGCAGTCGCCGCTATCACTCTCTCAAACAGGAAACCGTTTTCACCTGCAAGCTGTTTACATGTTGAGCGTTCGTTCTGTCTGTGTCACATCACCTACACGTATTTTAATATCAGAGGTTTAATAATAAGATTCATAAACATTAACATTTGAGTCTGTGTGCGTGTGTCTATCAGTCTGTGATAAGCCATCTATTTACATGCCTCTAAGTTAAACTATTATCAAAATAATTCAGAATTATTGACCATACAGTCCAAAGAAATGTGTAACATTTTTGATAATGAGCTGAAGTGAAGTTGACTGAAAAGGATTGGGTGATAATTTTATGCTACATGCTTTTAACAATTTATTATTTTTATTAATTGTATTATGTTATCATTCATAATACATTTCATAGTTATTAATAGTATATTATTAATAGTAACTAGTAATTATTAATAAAATATAAATCGCAATTTGTCAATATGTATTAATAATTAATAATAATAATACAATTTATGTTCAAGCACAAAAAAAAAAAAAAAAACCTGCTGAGGTGTCCTCTTTTTCGTCATCTTGGATCTGGTCACCCTAAATTACAATTATATATAGAGTGACTTATTATGATACTATAAACACTAATGAATCATTTTTAGAGTTCTAATTTTAGGAAAATAGGTTTGCTAATGCTAACGTGCACCCTTACACTGCTTGTTTACATTGGAGTGGAAGAGTCCAATGGCTGAAAACAGATTACAACACTGCTTCAACATTACACAAAATGAGCCACTGTCAAGTCAAGTCAAATTTATTTATAAAGAACTTTTTACAACTGATGTCACAAAGCGGCTTTACAGGGTTAGTAATAACAAAACACCAAATCCCCAATGAGCAAGCCAATGACGAC
The DNA here is from genome assembly GCA_036984385.1 of Crenuchus spilurus. Lineage (NCBI taxonomy): Eukaryota > Metazoa > Chordata > Actinopteri > Characiformes > Crenuchidae > Crenuchus > Crenuchus spilurus. Next base: position 5,375 of record BRDA01060316.1, read on the forward strand.
AGTGGCAAGGAAATACTTCTTCAGAGCTGGAGAAAGAAACACTGGGAGGGACACATGGGGAACCCATCCTCCTCTGGTTTTTGATAAATCACATAATACTATGATGCTGTTGAATTGTTCAGGTACTGACATGGTGACAGTAGTGAAACAGGAATGATAATGATAAAGGTAGCAGCCAGTAAAGTCCGTATAAACTTGAATGTGATCAGTAGTTTAGGGCATCCAGAGCAGGTTGCAAGCCTAGAACTCTCTGATGTCTAAAGACGTCCTATTCTTTACTGCATTATCACACAATCACATCATTACTTACATGCTAAGGCTACATTCACATTACCAGACTGAAGTGGCCCAAATCTGATCTTTTGCCTTAATGTGGCTCAGATCTGATCTTTTCAGGGCTGCGTGGCCGCGTGGACATGTGACTTGAATGTGACGGTCAGATTAGATCAGATCAGTGTCTTTTTGCTTGTACGCATGCGTGTAGTGGGTGAACCAGCGTTGGCTTCTCTCGTTTACTCATGTAGCTGTAAAAACAGCAAAAGCAGCCAGCTGGTATTTATTCACGTTCTTCACCTGATCGCATGTAGTCCACCACCTGTTTACTGTCCTCCTGAGCAAAACACCATCACACATCAGCTACTAACACGTCTGTTTTACCAATTTTACTAAAATTAGTGAGCTCACAAATACAGGGTTGCCAGATCCCCAAAACACCTACTGATTTTGTAACAGGAAGTTACACTACACAAATGGAAACCAGCCCAAAATCTAAACTGACACATTTCAATGAGCTTTAAAATGTAAAACTTTGTCAAATCTTACTTTCTCATTCCATGTCTTCCTTTATTTAGTGCAAAAACTCTGCACCCGCCAACAACTTTAAAGTTTACCTGAAACTGTATTTTTACAAACCTGGCAACCCACAAAAGTGACGCATTTTGTTGTTGGTGACGAAGGCAACGCGTATACACGTAGGGACAGATTCTTTCACAATACAGACATACTGTATAAAAGTATGGTGCTGTGGAACCACGAGGAGTAGGAAGCAGGGGTGAGATCTAAAACAAAGAGGTTTTATTGTGAGCAATGAACAAAACAAAACAAGCACAGCGGCTTAAACGCTGAGAGACTTGACTTGAATACATAGAGACACAGCTTACATGAACGTACAGATGTAAACATGAGCACTGAGACACATAATTACAGAGAATGATGGACAGTGACTATTGCACACGAAGTTACTTTTAAAGAGTGCATGATTAGGAGTGATATGAGAGGGCTGTGATTAACGAGAGAGACAGGTGTTGACAATAACTTTAACCTAACATATCACTTCATAGAATAACAAACAACTGGTTTTGTTCCACAGATCATCTGAAAAATGATACAAAGCCAAGTGTTACATATACACAAAAGCAATGCTTTACCTAAAAATTATCTAATTCAGTTCTTCTCCATTTCACCTTTACAATGTATATACTTTTAGAAAGCTAATAACAAATTATAACACTTATTATCACTGACTGCACACAACAGGTTAATCAGATTAATACTTTAAATTATTATTATTTTTTTATTCTGCTTTGTCTGCTGTTTATTTGATGTGGTAAAAACAAGATGTAAAAACCATTATCTAAAAGGTGATTTTTACATTGTGCCTCAAATGAACATGTTGAACATCCATGAATAGAAATATAAGACATACAAAACAGATTTATTCAGATTTATTATATAATGGGCCAGTTCTCACATCTCTGAATGGGTCATAACACTGTCCATTTAAGGTACAAATCAAAAGATAAGCCATGTAGATGCACAACATAGTGCACTTTAAAGGTTCAATAGAGTCTGTTTTTCAAAATAAAGGATATATATATATATATATATATATGCTAACACAACGTTTACACCACTATTTTATTTGCCTTAACCTGCATTTGTCCATTTGTGGCATCCATAGTTCCAGGCTGACTGCACCCTGTTATTTTGTTTGTTGTTACTTCAACTTGCTCAAATGAAAGGATGGAGGACTACAACTGGTCCTTTTTAAATGGCATCTTTCATTACAAATTGCTTCCAGATGGCTCTCTTGATAAAAAAAAAAAGTTGGAAGACACACAGTGTTTCTTTCTCTGGAGACCATTGGACTCTTTGGATGCCACACATGGACAAATGTATTAATGTGTTAAAACAAATAACAGCATTAACACGTTTAACTTTGACAGCCATATAAAATTCATGTAAAAGTCTGTTATGACAGGGGTCAATAACACTCAAGAAAATTAAGTTCAACCAGATCTGGTATAATTATGTTTTATCAGACTGATGGTAGTGAAGACCAGTGGCAGGAAATGTACTTCCCAAGTCACAGTCCAGTACTTTTTTGAAAGTGCTGCAATATGATCAATTTGTTATGGTTAAAGTGCAGAACATCTACTACATCACATCTGCAGTGAAAGGTTCAGCCTAAGCCTGTATTAAAGCAAGCAGAGATGATGGTAACAGTGGGAATACAAACAGTGAAATGTGCTAAATTCAACCCTACAGCTTTTCCTCTAGCGCTACGTACTCCTGCCCTCAGGCCAAATACAGAATGCAATGTCGGCCTGCTTTAGAACATACAGGTGTAAGACAGGACATCTGATGTGCTCTCTTAAATACTGATAAGAAAACAGAGCTCCCACAGTGCCTTCAGATGTTTTAACATGGCGGAGGCCAGGGTGAAGACTGTACACCTACATCCTTATTCCTCCTGGTAATGTAGGAGGTTACTCTGTCAAATACACTACATTATGACCAATATGGGAATATGTTAATACAGATTTGAACCAAGTTTTCACAGACTCTACAAGACATCTGAAGATGTTCTGTGATATATACTATATCACTGACAAGTATGCCAAACCGCTAGGGGCGCTGCGGTCGTAGTATCCCGTAGATGCTACTGTAGAAGAAGAAGTCAGTCAATACCTTTGACCGCTGTCCAGTAAAAGTGAAAGTGCCTGTTGAAAACGACGCTAAGGTAGCAAAAGGTAGTGAACAAGAAAGTTAGATCAATTTTACTTTTACTTTTCATATGATAAGAGTAACCATGCCATACACGTACGCCCGTCCTCCTGTCCTCCTTAGCCGCCAGTCTACACGAGGACCGTCAGTCTCCCTCTCATACATGAGCGTCGTCGTCGTCTCATTTATGTTTTAAAAAACCCATGTAAACACATTATTTAGCATATTAAAGTATACTGTATATTGGCCGGCTGACACGGATTAATCAGTTTTACATGTATTCTTATGGGGAAAATGCATCCAGCTAACGAGCAAACCAGCTAACGAGCTCAGCTCCTGCACAGATTAAACTCGTAAGTAGGGTTACCACTGTATAAATAAATAATAATAATAATAAAAATAAAATAAAATAAAAAAAACCTTGAATTTCCCCTCAGGGATCAAAAGTATCTATCTATATGATGTTAGCAACTGATTCTTAAAGTACAGTAAGTGAGCTTGAGTTGCTGTTCCAGCTGTTTGGCCAAAATGACTTAAATGTCTCTAATTGAAGTCACCCAGGTATATGTACATGTCTGCCAATTTCTTCAACTCCTGCACATCGACTACATGAACTGACTGTCTCTCTTATATACCACACCTTAGCATCAACCACTGTTACAAACATTGTCCACATCATCTGTGATTGGTCATAATGTTATGGCAAATACAACTGTACATACATCAAGTTAATAACTCGTATCAAATAAAATCAAATTTTTTTATAAAGCACTTTTTACAACTGATGTCACAAAGCTGCTTTACAGGAGTTAGTAATAACAAACACCGAATCCCAAGTGAGCAAGCCAACGGCAACAGTGGCAAGGGAAAACCCCCTCAGAGCTTGAATAACAAAAGAAAGTACTGAACATATAATGTTGCTTTAATTCTCTATAGGTAGGTGGCTGTTGGTCAAAAGCCAATCGTAAACATGAATACTGATTAAAAATGCACTTTTAAATTACCCCTGGTTTTACCCTGACAGATGGAACACTGGCTTTAATCAAAGTTTTGGATGACTTATCTGGGTTTTGGCTGAATTATGAAACGTCTCTTTTGTATTTATGCATTTTTGATCACCTGGCATTCATTAAGTCACATTACACCATAGTCCCCCAAAAACTATCCCACCTTGGCCATCCTGAACAAAAACATCTTGGATCAGCTACTGTTGAAAATGTTTTGAGCATCCCCAAACAGGCAGAGAATGTATGTAGACCGCCCCGATCAATCTACGTCTACAATCTGTGCTGGGTGAATTGAGTACACTTAAGCCGCAACACAACAACAATGTCAACATCATTCAAACGCTGTTCAAGCACTTTTAAAGCGCTGCAGGTTAACAGGATGGCAGTACCCTAGATGCTTGTCTCTCATTTTCAATTGTTTCTCTTTATTTGCCCGACTGTCTTCTTCTCCCTATTGGCTGTCGAATGCAGATGAACTAGATAACTGCTATGCCCAGAGCAACTCGACACAGTCTGCCTGGAATCCCCAATTATCCATTTCATCAGTATTCCATCAACTTTCTATTTGCCCGCCTTTTGGAGTTCAATCACCGGAGAGGTGACGGCCTCTGCTCGCCCTCCGCACTGACCCTGAATGCACACGTAGTGCAGGAATTCATTTTGCTCACTCTGTGTTAAACACGAGTCATTTAGCAGAGGTACACTGGATGGAAGATCGGGCACACACACAGAGGAAGAGAGGGACAGAGAACAACTGCAAGAGAGAGATAATCACACGAGTTAATGGTGCAAAAGAAAAACTTAAGGTTTAAAGAACTTAAAAACACAACTTAAAGTTTAAACAGAAATTATTAATTTATGGCAAACACATAGGCCTGTCACTATTGATTATATTAATAATTGAGCAATCAAAGGATTATTTTGACAAGTAATCAAGATTCAAAATTTGGCTTGATAATACGAATGAGCTTAAATGAAAACAGCACCTGCACTTTTCTCCAGCATTCATCCCATTGTCTATTTGAATAGGGTGTTTCCATGTACAAACCGGATTCCAAAAAAGTTGGGACACTAAACAAATTGTGAATAAAAACTGAATGCAATGATGTGGAGAGAAGATCTGTGTGGAGGAATGGGCCACAATCCCTGCTGCAGTGTGTGCAAACCTGGTGAAAAACTACAGGAAATGTTTGACCTCTGTAAAGACTACAGTACCAAATATTAACATTGATTTTCACAGGTGTTCAAACACTTATTTGCAGCAGTAACACGCAAATAAATGATTAAAAAATCATACATTGTGATTTCTGGATTTTTTCTTTTAGATTATGTCTCTCACAGTGGACATGCACCTAAGATGAACATTTCAGACCCCTCCATGATTTCTAAGTGGGAGAACTTTGCAGGGTGTTCAAATACTTATTTTCCTCACTGTATGTAAATGTGTTGATTTTTGTGGCATCACAAAACAATGAATTGGCTGCTTTTACATCTTAGTTTCTAGACATTGGTGTGAATGTAATGTTAAGTTTACATCCTGCAACTTTTTGAAATGTAATCAAATTATGGAAAATACGATATGTATTTCATTTAAAAATTACAACATGAAACTATTGCACAGTATACAAACCGGATTCCAAAAAAGTTGGGACAATAAACAAATTGTGAATAAAAACTGAATGCAATGATGTGGAGATGGCAAATGTCAATATTTTA
>BRDA01060334.1:0-12707 GCA_036984385.1 Crenuchus spilurus
TTATTCGTTACCTGGAACAAAAATATTCAGAGATCTCGACTCGTTACCTGGAATACTCGTTAGTAGGGATGCTCGTAAGTAGGGGTACCACTGTACTCTGATGTTCTGACTTAATTTTGCACTCCTATTCTTCAAACTGGTTTAGTCTCATCACCTAATAGCCTAGTCCAGGGGTGGGCAACTCCAGTCCTGGAGGGCCGGTGTCCAGCAGAGTTTGGTGATGTTTGTGCTCTGACAATAAAATTAAACCTGCTGAGTTGAATCAGGTGTGTCTGATCAGGTAGATCACCAAACTGTGCAGGAATCCGGCCCTCCAGAACTGGAGTTGCCCACCCCTGGCCTAATCCATGGTCAGCATTCTGGCGCAGACTGGCTGCTGTTGCGTCATCCAGACAGATGTTTCACATTGGTTGAGGTGGTGTATCTGTAAGTATGTACATACAGGCCAATTTATGCTTCTGCATCAAATTTAGACAGTCTAACACACAAGGATGATTTATAGAGTCAACATAGGGAGCCCTACCTGGAGGTATCTGGAGCAGCAGCATTTGTAGATGCTATCAGTCTTGAAATGGCTATAAAACAGAACTTTCTACAAAAAAAGTGCTAAATTTACTAAATAAAAAAATATCTGTGATGTTTTTTCTCCTCAGAAAAAAAAGATGTGAGATGGGACAACCGTACTTTTGATTCTTAGTTTACTAAACAGCTAACTCTAAACGCATTTTGAACGTTTTGACTCTTTACGCCTCTAATCTGCTGAAATCTAGCAGCGCTGCAGCCTCCCAGCTTAAGAGGAATGAGGCGGCAGCTGTCTCTCTTCTCCGCAATGGTGGGCCAGGTGAAAGGCCTCAGTAGCCTGAGCGGACGAGTGAAGCCATCTGTCCAACCCACACCTCCATGTAAGTGCCCTCCGGGGGCAGAAGAGTGAGCTATAAAACTCCTCCGGCAGGCAGAAACCTGCTGAGCTGGATAGTGTAGAGAATAGCTGGTGCTGTCAAGTTGCTGAAGTTTGCGTTGAACTTGCTAGAGTGATTGATTGAGAGGCTTGTCAGTGTTGTTTGGGAAAAACAACAACAACGTGCCGCCATGTTGATTGTAACGATAGGTAGTGTTTCTCCACAACATCCTTACTTCTCTTAGGTTATTCAGGCTCCTGATCGACTTCTTCATGTTTGCTCTGATTGTATACATCCATCTTGTTCCTGAGCCATCCTCTTTTTTATGTTACTGTCATCCCTCCCAAGCATTACTGTCTTTTTATTTGAACTGGTTCTTCTCGTAATGTGGCCAAACGAGATCTTCAGTTTGGTCCTCTGAGCTTCTAGTAGAGGTTGAGGATCTATTTGTTTGTTTTCTTTGCTGTCTACAGTTCTCTGAAAAGTCTTCTGTGGTACCGTGGACAGCAAAGAAAAGAAACAAACCTGTAAGGTATACAGTATGGAAGTAAAAAATGATAAAAAACCCTGGATCTCACAGCTATATATGTCAGGTAGGCTCCCCACAGACAGTTCAGCTGTACATAACCTCTGCTTTCTGCAGCATAGATCTGACCAGACCCAATGTTGGTCCGTTTTCCTCTGCTCCTGTCTCTTTCTTAAATTTCCACTGCACAGTCCCAGTACCTTTAAGTGCTTAATGAGATAAAGCTAGGTGCCTCCTGGGTAATCTGCAGACATAATGGCGATGATGTTCTTGGCCTTGCAAATTAACTGTGCTAGTAGGGAGAGGAGCACTTTTGAGGTGCTGACATTAATTAATGAGCATCCTGCAGGTTCCCAAAGCCTCCCCCATACCCCCTTCCTCCCAGTGTGGCGTCAACCCAGGAGCTAAACAGCCTCCCTTGAGAGCATGTTGTTGCACAGTCTCCTGTAGAATGAAGATGGGCAACTCCCTGGTATTGATTGTTCTGTCAAATTGTTCTGTCAAACCAAAGGTTGGTTGTTTCCAAGCAGTGGGAGGGCACATAATAAAAAGTCTACACATACTTTTACACATTACAGCTTCTGTAATAAAACACAGAGAGATTGGGGTTTGACTTCATCCAGGTTTGTTATGCTACACGAGAGGAATCTTGGGTAATCTCAAAACCCGACACTGCTGCATCATTATATGTACAGACTGCAGAAGAGCATGGACTTCAAAGCTGTTCCACAAGTCCACTAGAATGAATCACTCGGCGCTCCCCTCCCCAGCTTCAACCAAATCTCACTTCTCCTTTATCAGTCCTGCTGATCTGAAAGACACCATCTCTCACTGTCTGCCTGTGAGGCCTCCTGAGTGCCAGTCAATCCATCAGCAAGATCGTTGTCGCCAGAGGTCTGCTCCTCCAAATATACTCTTCATCAACGCTGACCTGTGGCCTTGCCTCCCAGAGCTCAAGAGGCGCTGTGTGAAAAATCTGGAAACAAGCCAGTACTGTGGTGTTCATCACACTTATCATCTTATCAGGGGACATGGAAGATGATCAATGGGTGCTCACAAGATCCAAAAGTCAGGATTCCCACTGCGTTGTAGTGCTGCACTGTAATGATGGCAGTTCTTGGAAATGGTGCAGTGACTTTGCTACTCGCTCGCAGGAAGCTCGCCCAGGAGAAGGAGGACAAGTCACAAACAGCAAATGGAGAGCAAGCTTCATTAGACTTGCTTCAAAACCTCCACAACCTCCACTGGTGTGGGTGGAAGAGAATCTAAGGATGGCTGGTTGCAGTTTGCTTGTTTGGGATTGTTGACTCTGATATTGACATTGTTGCTGCACTGGAGGGCTCAGTAGGGAAATACATTCTTCCTTATGGATGATCATGCATTTCTTCACTCATGAGGCTCAGTGTAAACGTAAACAATGGACTAGTCTCAATGCTTAGCTCTCTACATAGACAGCTCACAATACGTGCCCCTCAGAAGAAAGCTGTCAAAATTCTTAGATACTTCAAAACGCTGCCTACTGAGACCTTATTTTGAATATCGAGAGAGCATCAAAGTCATTAAGGCAATATACAGGATAGGATGCAAGCAAAGATAAGATGTTTAATTCTACAAAAATTGCTATAAAAACTGCAAGAGCAGGATCTATGGTGGTGATATGCTGAGGCCATTTTGACAGCTGAGGTGATTAGATGCCGGTCACATGCAGTGGGTGGGAAGATATGATGTCATCACTGTCAAACTACAGCATCTTATCTGTCCAATAAGGATGAGATGACTATTTGAATGTTGACTACTTAGACACTGTCTAATCAGACAACTCACTCAGCACTGAGACAGATATTCATTCATTCATTCATTCATTATCACACCCGCTTAATCCTTATCAGGGTCGCGGTTAGTCCCCTACCCCCTCACTGGGCGCAGGGCAGGACATTACATTAGTCAACTAAGCCCAGGACAGGGCGCCAGTCCATCGCTGGGTGTGAGACAGATATGGAAACAGAAAAACAATTTGCCTCTGCAGGTGCTGACGCTTCGTTGTCATCCTCTTTCCTCCACACTATCACCAGGCCCCAGACCTGTGGGGGGGGGGGGTGGTAAAGGGGTGTGGGGTGTGGTGGCTCCGCCTCTGCTGCCCATCTTTCTGGCAGTGTCTTCTCTACAACTGAATGCTTTTTTATGGCAGAACTGAGAACTGCTTACCAGTTCATAATTTCAGATCTTATTTTTGGGGAAATGGTACCCACATCAGTTCAGATACAGTAATATTAGTGATACTGAACAACTGATCATTTCAACTTGTTCCTAAACTGTTGACAAAAGTCTGCCAAGTGCAGTAATGCAAAGTAAAGCCAAGTCAGCTCATGCACTGTTTCACTGCACTAAATTAATTAACCGAGGGGTTTTACTTTTGCACCACTCTCAAGGTCAAAGGAAGTGAGTGCAGTGCTGCTACCTTGGTCAGAGTCATATTTTTAGGCTTACAATTTCTGCCATGCAATTACACCCAGGCGGCTCACCCTGACTCATCAGCACAGAAAAAAAACCCTTTGTCCATTTCCACACTTCTTCAGCTGGACTCACTCCACTGTGGTCCATCCACTGACACTGTGAGTCAGTCACCTCAGGTATGTCGAAACACAGAGCATCAACATGAAGCCTGTGTGTAATGAGGATACATACACTGAACATGTTTTAATGAATGTCCAAAGATTAGATTAGATTCAACTTTGACCATATGATTAAACCCATCTATGCAGTGAAATACACACACTAGGCTGTGACAATGTGTGCCCGAACATGGGCCCTATCCATGGTGCCTGGGGAGCAGTTGGGGGTTATGTGCCTTGCTCAAAGACATTTCAAACCAGCAACCTTCTGGTCACAAGAACAGATCAGTAACCACCAGACCATGCTGCCCCTGGGTCTGCTATGACTTGTCCTTACCAAATCACAATATTTACACTCAGCAGACTTTCTTCTTGTTTAACGGTCAGACAGTGTAGCAGTCAAGTGATTTCGGGCCTGAGCCAAGGGCCAAGGGCGTGCCTAGGAAACGAGCCCTGAGCAGTTGCGACACAGCATGGCAATTAGCACCAGCCGATCTCCATAATTACCATTATTAGAAGTGACTCATGGAAAGGCTTTTGAATCGAGTGGCCTGGCTGTGTGTCATGCAATTAATTTACTGCTGCATTAGGCAAACTTTCATTATCCCATGCGTGCCGGAGAGGTGGCGCTGGTAAGGAACAGGGTATTCACTTCATTCCATTCGCTTAATAAAGGAGGGTCACATGCGTGGTGGAGACTGAGTGCAGGGGCAAAGGGGTACAGGGACACTGTCAACAATGTATTAATCTGCGTCACTTTAGTCTGTTGCTTGGAAACCCTGTGCAAGAGCTGTATTTTTAGTCCACTAGGATGGCAGGAATGCTTTTTTGTAATAGGGCTCTATTGAAAAATGTATTTTTGTAAAATATTATCTTCACACTTGAGCAAAATGAATACTTCTCCATCACACACCTTCCAAAAGCAAGCGTGAAAGGCTTATTACAGTGAACATGTCCATGACAACAATAGTATCCTTCAAAACAACAATATTATCCTTCTCATTGTCCTCTTCAAAGCCATATAGTATTGTCATTTAAATTCACTCACTTTTTAATGTTATTTTTGTGAGACACAGGCAAAAAATAGCTGGAGAAGTCAAAAACTTCTCTGATGCTGTAAACTGTTATATAAATAATGATACACTGTATGGACAAAGTACTGGGACACCTGCTCATTCATTTCTTCAAAAAACAAAAATATAACAATAGAGTGTATTCTGCTTATGTTGGAGTAATCATCTCTACTGTCCAGGCCTTTCTAATAGATAATAAGGCATTGCCTTGAGAATTTGATTGCATTCAGTGACGAGAGCATTAATGAGGTCAGGAAGCAATACGATCACCACCTCATCCCCAACTCATCCCAAAAGAGTGAGCACCATCATTACAGAGAACACAGCTCAATGATGGAGGGCTTTATTAACAAGGCATCAACAGAACCTGAACATGAGAGCATTTCAGGTCCATCAAGATTATAATGAACAACTTTTGGTGAAGATTGAACAACCTTGATATTAAATCCTACATGCATTTGATCTTATTACAGATGAATAATCAGGTCTATGATTTTAGGAGAGATGAACTGCTTGGATAACAAATGCTAGTGCTCCCATCTCTTACACTAAAACATGGGGGGATTTGAATAAAGTTAGCTTTCTCTGTAATGTAGTGCAATAACTTTTCTGACTTCATTAAAGCTTTCATGATCTTCCAAATCCTAACAGTAGCTTCCACTCGGGATGTGAGAGGAGCTCAGGGAAGAACATAGCCTTGGTCTGTATTTTTTAGCATATCTGTTATCTTCAGGAATGCAGGCTCTTTTCACAAGCAGACTTTCCTTAAAGAGTGGACACACAACACTAATACACATGGCATAATGATGTGTCATTCATTCTCTCAACCAATGAGGTGGCATCTTTGAATCCCCCATACTCAAAAGCTGTGCTCTCCTCCCTGCTCAGGTCTCATTAACACACATCAGAAAAGACAGCTAGAGAAGGAGTTTTATTGAAATGCATTGTACCTAGAGACTAGCACAGAGGCTGGGGGAGGGGATGGGGTCTCTCGTTACCTGTACCCGAGGATTAGGTTACCTGGCATGCAGTCACGCTTTGTCTGCTCACTCTGTACATTTGTTAATTGTGATTAGAAAACATGATTTAAAAGCCCTGCCTGTTCAGCTGTGAGTGTACAAATATCATTATAACAAAGCCCTGGGCCCTCATTAGACACCCGGAGAAGGCGAGTGACAGGAGTGAGCTGGTTTTGTCTTTTTTTGAGACCTGAGGAAACTCCCTGTGTGATTAATATGTTTCCTGTTAAACTGAAAAATAAAAGGCTGAATTTGGTTAATGATGCTCAGCCTCTCCTGATCCAGCAGAGATGGTCATGTGTGAATTTGAACAGCTTGGTACTTTGTTATTATCTTTGCCTTTTACCAGTATTGACTGTATTGCTATTGAAATGTCTCTATAATGACAGCAATAGTATTGCAGTTCTGGCATGCCATGGTGTCCCATTCTGTCAAACAGCACTTTATACAGCCATTAAATGCCCCGCACCTCCAGGGATTCACTTCTGAAGTGATGGAAATTGCTGCTGACTTGGTCAAATTCAAAGGCTGGTGGCATACCAGCTGAGACAATAAGCAATTCAAAGCAATGTGTCACAGTTAACAATATCAGACAGTCTGTAGATCCCGTATTTGACTGGCATTTTGTTGAAACTGAACATCAGTTTTTTAATTAGTATTGGATCCATCACTTTAATTGCCAAGGTACTAGCTCTTCAGACCCAAAAGAGATGTTTATAATTATACTTCAATAATAACCAAAATATTTGTGCACTGAAAGCTCTCAAGAGAAACTGCAGATACAATCCTTCATAAAACTCGTGACATCCCCCTGTAGGGTCACTTCCTGCTGAAGAAATCAGATGGGACATATCCGCAACGGCAAGTGGTTCACATTAGAAGCAAATAAACATTATGCCCTCTATTAGGCCTGACAGTCCACTGCAAAATGATACAGCTCACCTTCATACCCCAGTGTTCAACAATTGCTCAATCGTGGCAATTAATAACTACCTACAGCCCTCGGCACTCAGTGAACTGAACAGGAGATCTATTTCTTCTTGCAACACCTCTCAACTCTCAACGCCCACTGTAGTCCTTCTTTTTCCCTGGCTAGCTTGTCCTCTCCCTGAGCGTGTGGAGCTGGTCTCATGGTGAAGGGAGGTTAGACATCAGTTAGTATTGGCTTTGCAATGGCACTCTGCCAATAAGCTCCAAAGAGCGAGCCTGTTAAAGTTCTGTGCACGCAATTAAATCCTAACCTGAGCAGTTGGGTATCGAATGCTGGGCCAAGGCCAGCTTAGAGGAGCACTGGACTGGTGAAGGAGAGCTCATGCACTACCTCCGGCAGCTAATCCCAGGCTAACAAACTGCGACGGCCATTTGCCCAGGCAGGAGGCAAATGTCACCAAGAGGTCAAGGGAACTTAACACAGCCAACGGCAGAGTTCTTCAGCCTGTGCCAAGTCATACAACATACGGTGCCCAACACCTCTTTCTTTGGATTTATCAAGAGACCGTGGGCTGCAGGTCCAGTCCACAGATAAATAACCTGGTACATAATTACAGAAATATTGTGTATACACACAAAAAGCAAGAAACACTCAAGCGTGGCCTGAAAAGGGTGTTTATTTTCATACTGAATTATTGAAGCGGAGACCCGGCATTCTGTCTTTAAATTCGCACTGCTGGTGAACTCTTCGTCAGCATTGCTCTAATTTACTCAACATCAAAAGCCCTTTTAAGCTAGATACAGCACCACATATGATTGCTGAGCATGTCCAGACACTTCAGACGTGTCCTTAATTTGATAAGCAGGGGGAACCTTCAGCTATAAGTTCATTTGGCTCATTCTCTGCTTGTTACTGTCTATTTGTCTCCTGAACGGAAGCAGCTTGACATGGGAGTGGATTGATGCTGTTCTCTTGTGTCTTGGCGGCAAGTCCCTTTCCTCATTAATTTTCTTTCGGACAAGAGTGGTTCCCTTCATATGGACTCTCGGAGTAGTGGGCTTTTCACCCTTCTAAACGTTCAAAATGGGGTGCTCAATTAATTGTACCTTGGATGGGGAGGTGCAGCGGAACATATGTGCTGCCAACCTGAAGTGAGGGGGGCTGTGGTGGCACCACCTGTGTTTCCCTAGCTTGTCAGTTTAGCCTGTGCCAGTAATGGATGTAGCTCCCTCAAGCACATCTTACAGGCCCCCACATCTGCTAAACGCTCATTGCAAGGACATGTTCAACATGTTTGCCATATGGAAGACTCTGTATTGTGCTCTGCTGCTAGAACCACTCTCTTTTGGTTCCTGTGACTAGGGCTGTGTCTCGACAAGAACAATATATATGCACTATATTGCCATATTGTAAGTAGAGGTGGGTAATCCAGGTCCAGAAATTAAAAATCCAACCCAGGATTTTGTTTCAACTGCCTTGTTGGTTCTGCTGCAGACATGCTGCAGCTAGGGGTGTGCATCTGTCCAATAAATGATGATCCGATATGTATCTCGGTTCATGTGGTACGATATGATTCAGAAACGATATATTTTAAAATGGACCGATTCGGTTCAATTCGACTGAGCAGGAGAATATCACGACAGTTAATCAGAGAGAGAGAAAGAGAGAGACAGAGAGAGAAAGAGAGAGAGGCAGAGAGAGAAAGAGAGAGAGAGAGAGAGAGGAGGGGGAGCAGCAGCGCACATCAGCAACACTAAATCGATTGACAGCTATTTAATCGGGCCATCGGCCTGTTCATGCTACAAATAGACAGATTCAGAGGTCCATGTACCGATGCATTCACATCGTTTAAGTTTCATGTTTAAGTCAAAACTGGACGTCCAATTCAAATCAGTTATTTTTTACACCCCTAGGTACAGCATATCCACACATGAAGTAGGGGCAAAATCCTGGGTTGGATTTTTACTTTCTGCACCTGGATTACCCACCTCTGACTGTAAGTCATTATACTGCAATTTTAGGAAAACAGCTAGGTTTGCTAATGCTAACATTAGTGGAACTCCCTTGTTTACATTGGGGTGGAAAGATCTAATGGCTGAAGGCAGATCACAGCACTGCTGTCTAGTGGTATGGGGTTCAAATATGCCACAAAATGAACCAGTGTCTGCGCAAAAGATTTGCATGTAAGCTATTAACATCTGATTGATGTTTTCTTACACCTTTACTTGTGACTTTCTGTTGCATTTACATAAAGACAGATTATACATTTGATTTTGTATTGAATTTACTTACATGGACATTTTCAATATAAAGAAACACAGCATGCAATTTAAAGTAAAGTAGGCCCTAAATATTCAAAGGCAAACCTGAGTTTGACAGACATTTGCTATTCTGTTCCTTGTTCCTTTGTTTCTGCACAGGACATCCTGTTTGTGTAAAGGCAGTGACTTTGCAAGCTTAAATGCTCTCACCTTCCTGACCAATGACCAGCCTTGTGCAGCCAATCAAGGCAAAAGGATGGTCAATGGCAGGTGGGAGGTCTGCAGTTTATCCGCCTGGGAACTCTGGCTTTCATTGTGATGAGACTGCACCACACGGCCTGTTTCAGAAAACAAACCTACAACGAGTGTCTCACTAATTCTTCTTTTTGTGTGCAAATCTTGGCATATTGATTTTTCCCTCCTCACACTTTTCTCCTCTCGAGACTACAGAATATTTATGGCTGCACTCTTTCAAAAGAAAAAGACTTCCACGGCCCTGCTGATTAAGATGGTACCTCAGACAATTACATTGTGTTGCATTTCCTTCCATTAAAATGTGACATATAGACTAGTTTCTTAAAATTTATATCATGGAACTTTGGATTCGGGGCATGTGAACCATCCTTACATCTCATCTGAGGCCAAAAAAGCTCCATGAGGAGAAATAACTATATCCAATTTTCAAATGAGTTTAACATTTTAAAATCTCATCTGTTTAATTCTCATTCACCATGCTTGGCTATGTTTTATAATCACTGAAGCTATAATGTCGCTCAAGGGTAAAACAGCCGTGAATCTCTCATGTTTCAATTAACAACTCGTGTATGGAATGATGAGATTAAAGCGTACTGCTTGCATTGCAGTGCTTCTCAATCCAAACAAACATGCACCATTCCTCCAGGATATTCTCTCAAACACTTAGTATATGTGATTTCCGTGGTGCCGTTATAAGGAAATAGAATGTGCTAGAACTGCTGCCATGCTGTATGGTGCAAGTCATGTTTATGTGTATGAACATATGTCTTGGCATACCCAAAATGATGAGAGATAAGACACCAAAGCGCTTCCATGTTCAGCTCATGAATGTCAATGTCATGGTATGGAAGATGGCACGCTATAGGCACCAACTGGCCTTTAAAAAATTGCACTAAAGAATCAGCTCATGCAGTAATCAACACTCTACTTTTGGTGTCAATTCGGTCCTTCACTGTCCGACCGATTTAGGCAGACCTCCATCAACCGCTAAACAATCATTAACACAATTTGAGTCTAGACTGAGGCTGTCAGGACAGATTATAACAGCACCACAAATCCTCCACTGTCTGTCAGCTCCGTTTATGAATGCAGTGGGATTAACTTCTATTGTTATACATTTTATTACAAGAGAATAGACTTCGTGCACCTGGTCCTTGAAGGCACTGCTCTTTTCACCTTGGCTAGACTAGAAGATATAACCAAGGAGATTCTATTCTTGACAAAAAGCACAAAGCATGCAATGGACTTAGCTGCACTGTAGAGTGGAGGACCAATCCATCTTTGGCAGCAGCCCCTTTTACTGCATCCGCAGACTGTAGACAAACTCCTCTTTAATTCATGAAAACATGTTGTAGGCCATGTAAAAAGGTGGCCAGAAAAGCTTGTAACAGAGCAGCTTTGTCCACAAAGAGCTGGTCTCAGTCAGACACTTGACTAGGAGGAAGCAATAAAACAGGATAAATTATTTAAAATGTTGCACTTTTCATCTAACAGAGTGTAAGTGTTACACCGTGACTTTAAATGGGGTTCCAAAATATGTCATAACAAAGGCAAGAATTTGTTTACTCAGGATGCAGCAAAACAAATAAATGTATTCTGAAGCTTTAGCTTTTTTGTCAAGGAACACATCCGGGTCATGGCACCAATTCTCAGCTGTTGATGTGCCGTCGTGACAGAATGTACTTAGGAGGTCATGCTAGTGTCTTGATCCTCGTCACAGTGTGAAGACACAGAGGCAAGGCTGAGAGTTTACAGTAATTGTACAGTCATAGCCTGCAGAGTGTTAGATTCTTGCAAGGCTAGTTTTTGGCCATGAATGCAAAAAACTGCAGAAATTGTTTTATTAGAAGGAATTTACAGCACTTAGGAAGAGAACCTCAACCTTCTCATGTTTTAACACATCTACTTTTTAAGTGTCAACACTCAATTTCATTTTACCACAGAATCACATTAAGCCTGCTCTGTAAAGCACTATGTGCAAGAACTTGGCTGCACATCAGAGGCATAAACAATACAATCATGTCACAGCACATAAATGTCTTCAACAAATCATCCTCTCTCAACAGTGGTCTGCCCAGGCTTACGATTTTGGGGTGACAAACGGTCCTCACGTGAGAGGAATGGAAGAGTGACAAGCCTTCATTAAAGTGTCCAAATTCAAATGTTATTCTTAGCCTGGTGTATCGCAAAGCCATGTCAACTCATAAGGCTGGAAAATAAAAGTTTCATCACCCAAACAGTACTGCACCTAATATTCCCAAATACGCAATTGCAAATGAACTATAGCACTGTTAACTTCATTACAATTCCATGTGGAGAAACACTAATAAAGCAGAGTGCTCCACTTTGATTTGCAGTTTTGATTAAGAACTCCTTATTATGTGATACAAGCATAATGTTGCATGTGGCTGAATAGCTTTTTCAGTACGTTTTTGTTTATTAAGGAATAAGTGTTTAAAGCAGATGATTGATTGCATGGTTAGTAAGTTATTGCAGTCAGCACACAGTATTTCCTATAGAACACAGAGTGGTGGAACATCTTACATGTATATTTGAGGCATTTAGCAGACACTTGGGCAATTGTTGTTTTGCTCAAGGGCACTTCAGTCATGACCTTCCTGTCACAAGACTACATCCCTACCCACCAGACCATGGCTGCCTCTTGAGATCTTGAGGTCACATGGGTGGCATGTGCCACCTGTAGGAATGAATGTTAGTTGTAGTTTGGTTTTCAGTTGCTTGTTGTCTTTAGTTGGGCACTGCAGGTGCAGTAGCAAACTTTTTTAACTAATAATTTTGCCCCATCACTTTTACAGGCATGATAACAAGCATGACACAAAGTAAAAAGTCAAAAGTTTTAGAACATTTTTTCCAGATTTGTATATAAATGATTGAGTTTAATGTCTCATTACACTCTGAAATGAAAGCACAGGAGTTTAATAAGAACTCATGGAATCAGTTTATAGACCAAAATGTGTCTAAACTTTGGACACAAAGCAGCACCTTTGTCAGATATAACAGCTGAACACACTCATCACATTCTTTCTACAACAGACATCAAACATTCTTCAGACAGTTCTTCACAAATCTGCTGCAGAACGTCACATAAATGTTGGCTCTTGTAGGTTTGC
>BRDA01060340.1:0-13257 GCA_036984385.1 Crenuchus spilurus
TCTCTCTTTCTTTCTCTCTCTCACACTCTCTCTCTGTCTCTCTCTCTTTCTCTCTCTCACACTCTCTCTCTTTCTCTCTCTCTCTCTCTCTCTCTCTCTCTCTCTCTGTGTCTCTCTGGTAGGTTGGTTTATTTTGTGAGAAAGTAATGACACTGTGTGTAGGTGTGTGTGTTTACTGAAAAATACTCTCTCTCTCTACTGTGTGTATCTTTATGTTGTTACACTGTAGATGATAAGACCTAAGGCTGAATTGACAGTAAACATCTGACCACAAACTGACTCAAACACATCCAGTCACTGCCTTGGCCAATTAGATGCTCAGACAGATAAAAACTTTACTGATCAGCAGAAATTCTGAATAATATATGTTCACTCAGTTATATTCAGTTACATTAATTTAATTACATTCAGTCAGTTTCACGTCATTACATTCAGTCAGTTATTTTTCATCAGTTCCATTCACTCAGTTACATTTAGTTACATTCAGGGTTACCTTTGGTCTCTGTGCTGCCTCTTTAATTAATGCCCTCCTTGCCTGGTCTGACCATTTTGGTGGGCGGCCCTCTCTTGGCAGGTTTGTTGTGGTACCATGTTCTTTCGATTTGATGATAATGAATTTGATGGTGCACCCTGGGATCATCAGAGATTTTGATATTTTTTTATAATCCAGTCCTGACTTGTACTTCTCAACAACTTTGTTCCTGACTTGATTGGAGATCTCCTTGGTCTTCATGGTGTTGTTTGGTTAGTGGTGCCTGTTGCCTAATGGTGTTGCAGCCTCTAGGGCCTTTCAGAAAAGGTGTGTATATACTGACAGATCATGTGACACTTGAGATTGCACACGGGTGGACTTCTGAACGTAATTGGTTGCATCACAACTTTTTAGGGGCCTCATAGCAAAGGGGATGAATGCTTATGCACATGCTAATTTTCAGCTTTTTATTTCCAAACATGTTTATATATTTTTTTCTCATTTCAATTTATCAACTTAGACTGTTTTGTGCAGATGCATCACATACAATTCAGATAAAGAAAACATTTTTTTAAAGCTTGTAATGTAAGAAAATAGGTAAAAAGCCAAGGGAAGTGACTACTTTTGCACGGCACTCTATGTAAGACTTTACCACGAAACATGGCTTGACCCACTTATTTGCTTTGCTCTCTCAGTTGTTTAACCATCAGAACACCCTATACACTAACCATCAGAACACTCTATACACTAACCATCAGAACACCCTATACACTAACCATCAGAACACCCTATACACTAACCATCAGAACACCCTATACACTAACCATCAGAACACCCTATACACTAACCATCCATAATATTAAAACTATTTTTGTACATCTACACTCATTGTCCATTTTAGCTCCACTCACCATACAGGTGCACTTTGTAGTTCTACAATTACAGACTGTAGTCCATCTGATTCTCTGTATACTTTGTTAGCCTCCTTTCACCCTGTTCATTAATATTCAGGACCACCACATAGCAGCTATTATGTGGATGGTGTCATTCTCAGCACTGCATTGACTCTGATGTGGTGGTGGCATGTTAGAGTGTGTTATGAGTAGACACAGCAGAGATGCTGGAGTTTACACAGTAACATTGTGTGTGTGTGTGTGTGTGTGTGTGTTTCCACAGGCTGCCTGTTACCAAAACAAACTTACTGAGCTATGGCGGCAAACACAGCAAAATCTAATGAAGCAGAGTGTGCTGATGGAAACTCTTCAAATGTAAATAATGTATTTTGATGACGGTTAAGTTCTAGTGTTTGTTAGCAATGTTAGCCTCAAAGCTCCAGTTCTTAGCTAAAGAATCAGAATGTTTGTTGGTTTAAAAGTGATTTGTGGGTGAACCATTCCCGTATGACTGGGTTAGTGTAGGTGTTACACAACTGCAGTCAATGCAATGTCCTCACAAATACAGTAAGACTGATCATGTCTGTCTCTCTCTCTCTCTCTCTCTCTCTCTCTCTCTCTCTCTGTGTATGTGTGTGTGTGTGTGTGTGTAAAGGCCTTCGTGTGTCTCAAAATAGAGATTTGACCCTGATTCAGAGGAAGAAGATGTGATGCCATTTCCTGTTGATCTGCAGACGCAACAGAGTGGAGTGTGTGTGTAAGTGTGTGTGTAAGTGTGTGTGTTGGAGGGGTTTAGAGGGCAGACGTCACATCTGCCACCATGTCTCAAGGGACACCAGACCATGAGAACCAACCCCCCCACACACACACACTAATACTATACACAGTTCTCAGAAGTGTCACAATACAGATAACCTACAGTGGGGAAAAAAGTATTTGGTCAGCCACTGATTGTGCAAGTTCTCCTACTTAAAAAGACGAGAGAGGTCTGTAATTTTCATCATAGGTGCACTTCAACTATGAGAGACAAATGAGGGGAAAAAAATCCAGGAAATCACATTGTAGGATTAAAATATATATATATTTGAAAATTATGGTGGAAAATAAGTATTTGGTCAATAAACAACCAGCGAGAATTCTGGCTTTTACAGACCTGTTAATTCTTCTTTAAGAAGCCCTCCTATTCTGCACTAATTACTTGTATTAATTGAACCTGTTTGAACTTATGTCTGTAAAAGGCAACTGTCCACACTCTCAATCAATCACACTCCAAAGAGCTTTCTAAGGACAACAGGGACAAAATTGTAGACCTGCACAAGGCTGGGATGGACTACAGGACAATAGGCAAGCAGCTTGTTGAGAAGACAACAACTGTTGGCACAATTATTAGAAACTGGAAGAAACACAAGATGACTGTCTGGGGCTCCATGCAAGATCTCACTTCATGGGGTAAAGATGATTCTGAGAAAGGTCAGGAGTCAGCCCCGAACTCTACAGGAGGAATTGATCAATGACCTGAAGAGAGCTGGGACCACAATCTCAAAGAGAACCATTAGTAACACACTATGCCATCATGGTTCAAAATCATGCAGGGCATTCAAGGTCCCCCTGCTCATGCCAGCACATGTCCAGGCCCATTTCAAGTTCGCCAATGACCAGAGGAAGCATGGGAGAAGGTCATGTGGTCAGATGAGACCAAAATATAGCTTTTTGGTACTCAAGTCCACTCGCCATGTTTGGAGGAAAAAGAATGCTGAGTTGCATCCCAAGAACACCATACCTACTGTTAAGCATGGGGGTGGAAACATCATGCTTTGGGGCTGTTTTTCTGCAAAGAGGACAGCACATCTGATCCGTGTTAAGGGAAGAATGAACGTTGCCATGTATCGTGAGATTGTAAGCCAAAACCTCCTTCCATCTGTAAGAGCATTGAACATGAAACGTGGCTGGGACTTCCATCATGAAAATTATCCCAAATACACTGCTCGGGCAGTGAAGGAGTGGCTCCATAAAGGTCCTGGAGTGGCCTAGATCATTTGTGGAGGGAGCTGAAAGTTAGTGTTGCCCAGTAACAGCCCCAAAACATCACTGCAGAGGTACGTTTAACCTCTGTCATTGCCATGTTACAATGTATTGAGTTGAACTTTTGTTATTAACCAAATACTTATTTTCTACCATAATTTACAAATAAATTCTTTAAAAATCCTACAATGTGATTTCCTGGATTTTTTTTTCTCATTTGTCTCTCATAGTTGAAGTGTACCTATGATGAAAATTATAGATCTCTCTCATCTTTCTAAGTAGGAGAACTTGCACAATCAGTGACTGACCAAATACTTTTTTCCCCCACTGTACATAAAGCCATTTACAGTGCTGTGCAGTCTGACATAAATGGTGTCTGGTACTAAAAATCTAAAAGCTCCAACATCTTTAGTGTTCAGTAATACATTTTAATCATGTGTTGTTGTTTTACAAATATTTTTTTTATCGGCACTGTGTATTTATTTCTTGTAGTTGCTGTATAAAAGTTTGTAGGCTACAGAGTGGTGTAGTATTACTGTGGTACACTTTAACATTAGTCAGTGAAATGTCCTCACAGATGTAGTAAAACAAACCCATGTATATATGAGTGTGTGTGTGGGTGGAGATGTGAGGTGGTGTAATGTTGGAACGTCTGCATGCACACGCTGCCATTAACGATTCCTTGCTTTTTAACACGGTTATCAAATCACCACTGCAGCTGTCTCTCACACACACACACACACACCAAAGGCCTAATCCAGGCATGCTGCCATACTCACACACATACAGTCTATGTATACACAGTCACATTCACTCGGCATGGAGCAGCACTCATTCACACACATCAGAGCATGCTTAGGGGCGACTGGTGTGTTTTTTCAGGACCAATATTGATACAGTTATTAATTATCAAATTTGATTAGATTTATTAGACTGTTCCACATTTCTACCAATCAGACACTATCTGTGGGTGGGACCTTAGACCAGACCAAAGAAGCATTTATCATGTATTTTTACAGGAACTGGGGTATTTAGGTGTAGGCATTGACTGATATGGTTTTGTTCAGGACTGATATTGATATGACTATTAATAATAATAATAATAATAATAATAATAATAATAATAATAAAATAATGTTTTATTTAATGGCACCTTTCTGACATTCAAGGTCACCTTACATAAAATAGATCAAATATGACACAGTAATAATAAATAAAACAAAAATAAAATAATTAAATAAATAAAATATAAAGTAAAATGAATAAAATAAATGAATAAAGAGCAATTGAAGTCAGATGTTATAGGCCATTCTGAAAAGATACGTTTTAAGACCTGCCTTAAAATGCAAAGTGGAATCAGAGTTCCTTAATTAAACCAGGAGGTAGAGCATTCCATAGCCTAGGGGCAGAGCTGCTAAAGGCCGTACCTCCCATAGTACTGCGTGTAATGGGAACAGACAGATGTGTGGAGGCAGATGATCTCAGTGATCGTGAGTGAGAGGTGATATTAAAAAGGTCTGAAATATACGGAGGGGAAAATTGTGAATTGCCTTAAAAGTGACGGGTAAAATTTTGTATTGGATGCGCTGCCTAACCGGAAGCCAGTGCAACTGATGTAAAACAGGAGTGATATGATGAAAAGAAGGAGTTCTCGTAATAATATGTGCAGCTGAGTTTTGAACCATTTGCAGTTTGTGTAGTGATTTGAGGGGAAGACCAAAAAAAAGAGAATTACAATACCCAAAGCGGGAAGTAACAAGACTGTGAACCAGAATAGCAGTAGTGTGAGAGGAAAGAGAAGAGCGCAGTTGATTAATATTTCTGAGGTGAAAGTAAGCAGAATGAGTGATGTTATTGGTGTGATTGAAATGACAGAGTATTATTCAGGATGACACCCAAGCTCTTTACCTGAGCTGAAGGAGAGACAGAACAGTTATCAATGGTGAGAGAGAAACTGTTTGCTTTGGAGAGACTGAATTTTGTGCCAACAAGTAGCACCTCTGTTTTGTCACCATTTAATTTGAGGAAGTTGTGAGAGAGCCAGGTTTTAATTTCAGCTAAACAATCAGTAAGGGAGGGGATGGGAAAATTGGAAGTGGGCTTACTTGACAGATAGAGCTGGGTGTCATCTATATAACAGTTACCGAGAGGGAGAAGATAGATTATGAAAAGAAGGGGGCCCAGGACAGAGCCCTGAGGCACACCAGTGATAACAGGAGAAAGTTGAGAAGTGAAGGTTTTGAGCTGGATAAACTACAAGATAACTTAATAGTAGTTAAGATAATAGTTAAGATAACTGGGACTGGATATTTGGGACTGATACTCATTGACCATAGATATGATATTTGTAGTCAAAATGTACAAGCTTTTATTGTGTTTGGGTCAGATTGTGCTTCCATGCTTTTATCAGCATGGAAAGTTTAAATACTGATTCCAGAAGAGCCGGTCAGGTTTGAGCCAAAAGTGTCAGAACTCTGTCAGAACACCTCTGCTCATTTTAATCTCTACTCACACACCTATGGGAGTAATATTCTAGTCTAGTATTCTTGTGCAGCATTTTAAATACTTCAAAATATGCTTGATCTTAAAGTCTTTGTCTTTGCCATCCAGCATAGCAGAGCTGTATGTGGGGTTATGTACACCTTACTGCTCAAAACCAGAGAAAACATATGACCTCATAGGACATTTAACCCTATTACACACTGTTTCAATGAACCACAACATTCAGTACAGAAACTCTGCACATTTTGAAATTGATAGTGCCAGCAGAGTGACATTTTATACATAAAATTAGCCCCACCCACTCAAAATGAAACCCTGAATGCCCCCTTCACACACTGGCCACTTCAATATGTTGACATACTTTGTATCTTCTCTCTCTCTCTCTCTCTCTCTCTCTCTCTCTCTCTCTCTCTCTCTCTCTCTCTCTCTCTCTCTCTCTCTCTCTCTCTCTCTCTTGAGAGAGCTTATGCACATACACTCTCAATGCAGTAACATCCACACAGCCACACACAATATACTATATAGCAAGCACACACAACACATGGAGTGGAGTAACACATGCTGACACACACACGCATACTCTTAACTGCACAGATGCCTACATTTGTAGAATGATGGACACACACACTGGGGTAGTGGTATGTATGGACTGTGTGTGTGTGTGTCTAGTCAGTTTAGTCTCTCATTGATGGGATCAGAGTGAAATGTTATACAATGTACACACTTTTGGCTCGGGCATACATCCAGAGAGAGAGAGAGAGAGAGAGAGAGATTTAAATAGATAGGAAGACAGATTATAAGAGAGTATGTACTCAGGGGGAAAGGCACTGTCTCCGTTCTTAAAATTCTGCATACAGAGACCTTTTAAGACTCTGAATGTGTGCCCTCTATACAAAGACTCATAAGTCATGTCTTATATACCTTTAAAGGAACGGTTTACCCACAAATCACTTTTACATCGTTTCCCAGTTACCTCAGAAGTAGACATGTTTGGAATCCTAATTTAAGTTTTTTAGTTCAGAACTGGAACTCTGCAGCTAACATTTTTCACAAACACTAGAACTCAATAGTCACCTAAATACCCCAACTATTTGTCAAGATACATCACCAGAACTTCTCTCCAACTGCATCCAGATCAAAGTCATTAAATCCCCTGATAAGATCATAAGGCATATCTTTCCATGATTCTATGTTCCCAAGGTTCTAAGTTCCCAAGGCTATATATTCCCAATGTCATATGTTCACAAGACTGTATGTTCCCAAGTTTCTAAGTTCCCAAGGCCTTGTGTTCCCAAGGTACTAAGTTCCCAAGGCCCTGTGTTCCAATGTTCTTAGTTCCCAAGGTACTAAATTCCCAAGGCCCTATGCTATAATGTTCTTAGTTCCCAAGGCTCTATGTTCCCAAGGCCATATATTCCCAAGGTTCTAAATTCCCAAGGCCCTATGCTCCAATGTTCTTAGTTTCCAAGGCTCTATGTTCCCAAGTTTCTAAGTTCCCAAGGTACTAAGTTCCCAAGGCCCTATGCTCCAATGTTCTTAGTTCCCAAGACTCTATGTTCCAAAGGCCATATGTTCCAAAGGCTCTGTGTTCCCAAGGTTCTCGATTAGAATAGTTCATCACACAGAAAAGAATGTAAAATATATAAATGTCCAACTTCTGAGAAGTTTCTTCCTTTATACACTGAGGCTCCTTTCACATTACTGCATCAATGTGGTAAACTTTTCCTCCATGTTCTAGTTTTCTGATGTAGCACTGTAAAGCTTAAGGTGAATTTGATCCACTGCAAGTTAAAATATTGAAAAATTATTCTGTTTTTTTATTGTATTTTTATTGGAACGTTTCTTCAAGGTAGTAGGATTATGTTTAGTTATTGAACTAAACATAGAAAATTGCTGTACATTCTGCACATGCACATCTCATCTTCTCTTTGGGAGCTGCACCCTGGATGTTTGAGATGTGTAGAGACTCTCCTAAAGAATGCTGGTACCCTTTAATTGGTTTTCATCTTTAATTTGCAATTTTTTGAAAAGTTTGTTTATACAGAGATCCCTACGGCAGTGCAGGAGAACATAAAACCACATTAGCTGGTGTCATACAGAATACAGAGCTGGGGAACATCTTTCTCAGGTTATCATTATGTGCTATATTGAGATGGAAAACATAAGATCTTGGGAACATAGATTTGCTCCTCTCAGACTGTAATTTCAAATGTTGGCTAGTTAATGAACTCTGTAGATTAACTAGCTTCCATTCCCTGAGTAGGGAGTGAGGCAGCTCGCTATTAATTATTGGGACAAACCCCTAGAGTGAGAGCATTTGTGGAATGTTGGATGATATTTTGATACTGAGGGCAAGAATCTGCCTCAAAGGCGGAGCCTAAGGAATTCAGAATGCTAACGAGCTTAACGAGTTAGCGGTGCTTAACAAGGTAACTACTGAAAAACACAAGTGTAAGTTGGGATAGAGCCAAACAAGGCACTTAAGCACTGTAAACTATTTTTATACTTTTTTGCACTGACCCAACTGACTAAATTATTTAAGATCTTTTATTTTGGAAAGTGAGAGGGTGAGTGAGTGCCCACAGAGGGCGAGGTCAGAGTCGCAGTTGTCGGAGGCTCTGAGAAAGTGATATGGTGAACAGCTGGGACACAAAACACACCCTACACACAAACACACACACACACACATAGACATTAGTGACAAATATGCCTGGATGTACACTCGTGGGCAGTTGACGCGCATACCAAAGTTAATGGTCTCAAGGTCTGACCCTTAAGGCCTCCAAGGAGAGATGGAAGGGAGAAGAAGAGGGAGGAGGCTGATTGTGTTGCTCCATTGAAGCTTCTGAGCAAAAAATAGAAGGATGTTGATCTCCTAAGCCAGAAGAACTTACCATAACATGTGTATATATATATCTGCTCCATCAACATAGGGGTTAATGCTGTTGAGTGATGGTTTCTTCAGCTTCTGTTATGCAGACACACTTAGAATGTAGTTCATACACATAAACACACAACAGTTTGTTTTACTAATAAAATAAGGTAACATACTCGCAGCATAGATATGTATGCTTTGTGTCTTTATTGTGGCTGGGTGAGGAATGAGATGTCGAATCTTTCTTGATATTCCTTATTTTTTGTAATGTCATTTAGAAGAATTTCTTTATTTTATGCAGTTCATAATCAGTGGTCAAATTTAGTATAAATAATGTATAAATAAATAAATTAGTATAAATAAATGTTTTTATACACATATACTGTAGTTGTTTGCACATTTACAAACTTGTATTTTGGAGGCTGGCAATCACATCAATAACAGTAACTGCTAAATGTTAACCTGCTAGCTAGCTGGTTAGCATTAGCTTAGCATGCATCTCAAAGCATTGGTTCTGGTAAACACAAGCTCTGCTGAGAAAGTTTTGATAATTTTGACTTAAGTCTGATTGTGTAGTCAAGAAAGTGGTGTTTGATGGACAGAAAGTGGAAATGAAACCTATTCTGTGGTGTATGGCACATTAGCTTTGTGTTAGCTTAGCCAGCAGGTTACAGACATAGACAATGCTAAACACTGACATGCAACAGGGTTTTGGGCCAACTGTCATTTTACACTCATCTATCAGTGTTTTAGGAAACCAACAATCATACTTTGGACCAGTGTTTTGTAAAAAGGGTTTGGGCCAACTGTCATATTACACTCAGTACCCAACCTAGGGTTGCCAACAGTCCTGTAAAATATGGAATTGTTTCTTATTTGTAAACTAAAAGTCATGTTCCGTACTGAACCAATACGGTATGCGCTTTGTTCTATTTTTTTTTTTTTTTTGCAAACGTTAAGCACACACAGAAAGAGAGAAAGAGAACCTGTAAAAAGACAACTCTGCGTATGGACAACGAAAAATGACATAAATAAATAAATGCATAAATAAATACATATACATTTTGTCATTAAAAAAGGGACATGCTTAAATTTATATCAGGAATCTATTTCTATATTTCCCTGCATGAACATTTATTTGCGCTGTGTTTGCATTTTTACATTTATTTAATCATTTATGTATTTCAGCATTATTACATACCCATACAACATAAAAGCTAAACAACTGCAAACACATGTTACAAAGAGCTGATGACAAGCGAGTGTGGGACATGTGTAAAAAGCATCAGAAGATGACAGGAAGTTAATTGGTGGTTGGCAGTCAGGTCTTTGCATGTTTGTGTGCACTGTAAAAAGTCAGTGTTGGTTGCCTCACCAGTCGTAAACCTCACCACACGTCACTGTTGACTTGACATTATTTTGCTAACAGGATTAGCTAAGCAGCACCCTAACCCTAACCCAACCTGCCACTGAAAGTGCCTGGACCAACTATCAGCACTCAGCAACCGACATGTCACTAGAAGTGGTTTAGGCCACTAAATAAACTCAGCCCCCAAAATGTTATTTAAGCCTCTTTCCACGTTTTTTTGGCTGATTATGTTTCATTAGTCAGTGCAGTAGCATTAACCAAAGTAATGAGGTTTACACTGAATTGCTGAAATACTGCAAAATGACATTTTTCCAAAATTATATATGTAATAAAATATAACAATATAATGTTATGTCTAATAAAATGCTCATTACATAGGATATTTATAGTATTCGGGCTGGACATGGGCTGATGTGTTAAATAATGGCATGCAGCATTTTGCCCAGATGTGGACTAGAATCAGACTTTGATGAGGTAGCAGTGGGTCATTCCTGTCCCTGGTAATGAATACAGGACAAAAAGTATTATTTGTCATAGAACTTTTGAGTCATCCATACTGGACTGTCTGAACCTTTTTGGGGTGCCTGTAGCTGTAGCCTAGCTTGGCACACTTCCTCACACATATCAGAGACACACAATAACCTTCCTACCTACAACAAAGGCCTAAGAACACACACACACACACACACACACACAATCTTTCAGTTTTTGAACCTCTCCCAGATTCCCATGCAAAGTATTACCTGTGTTTGTTTCCCAATTCATTTCCCTCAGGAATATAAAACATTCCCATGACATTCCCACAATTCAAGTGCATGTATGTGTGTGAGTGTGTGTGTTTGTGTGTCTGCTCTGTTCTTTCCGTCTGGTGTGAATTGGGCACTATTTCCTGCACTGAAGCTCAAGGCGCCTACTTTCTCACCACAGCGCAACTTTCAGGTGTGTGTGTGTGTGTTTGTGTGTGTTGAAAGAGTAGTGCCTGGTCTTTCCTGAGACCTATTGTCTCTAGTATACGACAAAGACCAGTTGCTACCTGAAAATAATGTCAGGATGTGGGGTATATATGTATATTTAATATTAATCATATGACCATTGTGTGATATATAAGTATGTATATGTAATATGGTCGATATACACATATGCATAAACACACACACACACACATGTATTGTGTATATGTAGGAAGAGTTCTTAAGTCTAATTCTAACTAACTTTAAAAGCAACAGCTTTTAAGAATTGTGTGGCTTTTATTAAAGTTAAAGTTTGTTGGTTCTGTAAGTTAGTTGTGATTTTGTGGTTTTAGTAAAAGTCAATAGTGCAGGCATGTACGACTCTGTGATTATTCAGAGCTGGGCCGTTTGTGTCTGAGCTTTAGAGATGCAAATGGAGCTTTATTATTCAAACAGGGGAGCAGGGGGAGGGGAGAGACATATGTGTCCTCAAGACATGCAAGGACCTGTCCACTGTGTGTATGGGTGTGTGTGTGAGGGTGTGATAGAGAGAGGAAGTCATGGAGACCTACGTGTGTTTGTTTTAAAAATATTTGATTGTGCACTTTGATGAAAAGTCTTCGCTGAAGAGGTTCTCTGTTAAATGTGACCCCGTCAGGGAAAACCAGGCCAAAGTCACTGGGCAACTTTTTGAGATATTGTGTCAATATCGTATCACTCACATTAGCAACAAAACTTAGCCACTCGGTATTATTGCTGTAAATGAAAGATAATAGTCTCAGATATCTATCGTAGTACATATTTTGATCAAAAACAAAACTTTAATTTACAAAAAAAGATATTTTGAAAAAAACAAATTTTGAAAAAAAAGAATGACTTTGACCTGGTTTTCCCTGGCGCGGTCACAAATGGGAATAAAATGTAAAAATATCTTACATAATTACATCATTACAATGTAAACAAAGTCATTCTGAGTGATTTGGTGTGAAATGCTGAAAACTGGTGCGAGTTTGAATGTTTCACAGCGATTTTTATAGGAACCAGATGTCCAAAGCCTCTAAAAGCTATGTTATTGCATGAAATGGGTATGCATACACTGCCTAATGTCTTATATTGTTTCATAGTAGTTTTGAGAAGATTTTGACATGAAATGTATTAAAATTTCCATGGTGGAGGGATAAATGCAGGGTGTTGGGATGCAAAATAGTTCTCAAAGTTTTATTGTAAACAAAAACAGGACATATTTGAGTTGTAGCCCTTTAGTTCATCTGTTTCTCTGTATACTTTGTTCACCCTGTTCTTCAATGGTCAGGACCCCCACAGAGGAGATGTTATGATGATACTGTCTCATACTGATACTGTCATTAGGATGAGCTGCTGTATCTGACTTTACATCTACAAGGTGGACCAACAAGGTAGGTGTGTCTAATAGAGTGGACAGTGAGTGGACACAGAGTTTAACATCTCCAGATCAATCAACACACACTAACACACCACCACCACATCACTGTCACAGAGAATGATCCACCACTCAAATAATAGCAGCTCTGCAGGGGTCCTGACCACTGAAGAACAAGGTGAACAAACTATACAGAGAAACAGATGGACTACAGTCTGTAATTATAGAACTACAAAGTGCACCTGTATGGTCAGTGGAGCTAAAATGAACAATTAGTGTAGGTCTCTGTACATAATGAAGTGGTGAGTGTATGTTTGAGCAACAGCGGACACAGAAACCCAGAGTTTAACGTTTCTACTTGAGAGTTCTGTGTGTGTATTTGTGATGCAGAAAGAGTGTTTTGGTATAATTAATGAAAAGTGAAAAGGTGTCATTAACGTTTCTCTTTCTCTGTACCTTGTGGGTACAGATTCCACTGTTAAATCGTTCCCACGCTCACACACACACATACACACACTGTCAAAAAATGTAATGCTCCTACAACATTGCCTGCGGGCTTGAAACTGTTCTGTACTTTTCAGTTAAGATCCCACATCTGCCAGCACTGCAATACCTGATGAGCAGATTAGCCTGTCATTATTACCTGTGTGTGTGTGTGTGTGTGTGTGTGTGTGTGTGAGAGAGAGAGAGAGGGTACAGTGTTGGCAGATGGCATTTTTTAAAATTCAAACCAGAATTAAAGAAGATAATAGAGAGCACATGTAGGCTATGCATC